>JBBAGI010000174.1:0-69269 GCA_037127475.1 Arma custos | reverse complement strand
TTCTTATATATATATGTGCTATGTGTTATTCTGATGCATAACCTATATTACTGTAAAGTTTCAAATTACGAATTACAAATTCGTTCATTAGTTTTTGCGTGAAAGAGAGACAAACATACAAACTATCAGATTTATAATAATAGTAAGATTAATAGGATGTCAAAACAATAGTTTCACCCATGTTCTTTCTGTTATTTTAACAATTATGATCATGTGATTTGCCTTTAATTATGTACTATAATGGATTCTCCACAGTACCTAAAAACTGTAGGGGGGGGCATGTGCACCCCTGCGCTCCCCCCATAAATCCGCACCTGCTATAGCCTATGTGTTATTCTGATGTATAACCTATATTACTGTAAAGTTTCATCCAAATCCGTTCATTAGTTTTTTGCGTGAATGAGAGACAAACCTACAAACTTTCGCATTTATAATATTAGTAAGATTAATAGGATAACAAAACAATAGTTTCACCCCATGTTCTTTCTGTTATTTTATTTGATATGAACAATTAATCAATTATTTGTTATTTTATTTGATGTGAGCAATTATGATCAAGGTCACCTGTGGTCTAGTGGTTAGCGTAACAAACTACTAAACCGAAGATCGCGGGTTCGTAGCCCGGCAGGTGGCCCTAGGATTTTTTTAAGGGAGTAAAAAATCCTTAGTTACGCCGTCCTTCGGTAGGGGACGTTAAACGGGAGTCCTGATACTGTACGATGTCAGGTACTCGTTAAAAATCCCTATCCTAATTAAACCTGGATAGGTAAAATTTAGAGCTCCCGCTGTAGCATCGTCCGATTAGCCATAGCAGCATTAAGTGACGTTAAATGAACAAACAAACAAACAAACAATTATGATCATGTGATTCGCCTTTAATTATGTACTATAATGGATCCTCCACAGTACCTAAAAAACAGTCGGACGGAGGGTAGGGGGGGGGGAGAAAGTGCCCCCGTGCCCCCCCCTATATCCGCGCTTGCTATAGCCTATGTGTTATTCTGATGTATAACCTATATTCTATATTCTATATTACTGTAAAGTTTCATACCAATTCGTTCATTAGTTTGGTGTGAAAGAGAGACAAACATACAAATTTTCACATTTATAATATTAGTAAGATATATTTACATGACGTTACTTTATCGAAAAGCACAATTAAGTAACGCTTATGTGGTTACAGCTGAAGTTCTGCATATAGCCAAAAGCGCATACTGGGATTTTGTTGATTCGTTTTATTTATTATAATTCAAAATTATTTATCTTCGTGGTCGTAGATATTACTTTAATAAAAAAAATAACGTGTTGGAAATGGAATATCAGATATGTCGTTCCTGAATTGAAAACCTTCAATCAATACAATTACTACTGAAGGCTAAACTCAAAAATACAAAATTTTGAGTAATGACGTTCTTTTGAAGAAACAATATCTTATTGTGAACATTAAATGTTGGCTCACTAACTAAAAACACATTTCAAACATACATAAAAACAAAATAAAAGATCACTTTTTGTGGTCATTTTTGTTTTAGCCTATCAATAAGCTGTTAAATGCTAAAGTTAAAATGGAATATTAACATAAAAATTGGCCTGCTCCTGTCGCTATATGTTTACGTTGCCTAAGTATTAATACGTTATTTACCCTTATTGTATTAAAATATATCATATGTATTAAATTATATACTATCTTGTATTTTATTATTATAATGTTGAGCTCAAAATACACTTTAAATTTAAACTTTTCTACCATACGCTTAAAAATTTTCTCATCAAACCCCTGCCTAACGTCGTTGCATTGCACGGGTGCTCTTCTAAAACTTGAGAACAATCCCTCTTTCCGGTCCATTGTAATTATGAAGTTTTCCTATAAGCTTCCCACTCATGTTCTCCTTGGACTTTAAACTTGCTTTATAACAATTAACCTATTAAATAATCAACAATCTTATAGATTGTTCTGTATATTCAAATTTACATCGCCATTGGTTTTCCTCAATGATACTACAAAAAGCCTTTATTTGAGGCTTTAACTAATCCTTTTCTACCACTACAATTCACAAAGGGTTAAGCGTTCAGTCATGGTTGAGACATGATTCTTGTTCGTCCAAGGGTTGTGCAGGAAGGTGATTTGGTCGATGTTATGCTTAACATCCATGCTTTTCCCCGATTAATGGTACCTATTTTATAGAGGATAAGTAAAGTCAGCAAAACTCGTCTAGATAAAACCTAAAGATTCAGTTAACTGCAGTTCAGTTACTCAGCGCTCTACACCTCAGCACTCAGCACCTCTCCCTATCCTAATCCTAAATGTCCTTCTTACTTATCAAATGCTGATTCAATAATACCTGGCCAAGCAACCTATAGATCTTTTCATACGAATTACAACATTTGAAATTCATACAAAGTCCAACTCCTGAGAACAAACTGCTACTATATGAACACGCCATGATTATATGATCATATAGTACTTACTTTCAGTTTGTTAATGTCTTATAACATGTTCGTAATAACAGAAGAGTATGCTTCAATAATATAGAACTTCGTTAACCTTCATAAAAAAATAAAAGGCTTAAGGAATCCGAAGGCTCGATGCCAATACCACCAATCTATGTTCACCTTTTAGGGCTGTTAACCTTTGTTTGTAGATAGACTAACATGCAAACGATATTTCACATTGGTTTGAAAAAAAAACTGACTGAAATGTTGAATATCAAGAAAACAAAAACAAATGGGAATACGCAAATGGGTATTGATATCCTGTTTTCACATTGCTCTACTAGTGAACCAATGAATAACAGGTTGGAACAAAACTATACTTCTTTTATTAAAAAAAACTATCATCATCATAATCAGTGGCGTAACAACTTAGTTATTGAGACAGGCCCTCGAGAAGCTTTCGCCATCCCTCTCCATCTCGATCCAATTCCGCACGCCAAGCAGCTTACTAGAATCCACAGCAGTTCTGGTCTCGCCATTTTTTTTTTTTTTATGATTATCCAAACCGTTAGATCGGTCATCATCTTTTCAAGTTTTCATAATTCATCCTGAAGACTTGTCCACCCCATCTAAGCCTCCCTTTGTGGATGACTGCCATAATGCCCGGCTCTCTTGTTAGTGTGTAGAGGTCTTGAAAGTGTAGCTTGAAAAATATTCATAAATGGTTATAAGTATACTAATAAAAGGATTATTTATAAAGATGTTCCAATACCGATACTAACATTCGCTATAAGCAATACAGAAATATATTAAAATTAAATTAAAAAAATAAAAAGAAATTTATTTTTTATTTCCTAGATAGAACTTTTTAAAAAAGGTGGTTGTTTATTAGAAAAAGAATAAGATCTAGATCTTAACTATTTGGTTTTAAAAAAACTTTTCGTAATAAAAGAAATATTATAATATGATTTACAGAAGCGAAAAGGTTTTTAGAGTACTTTGAAAATGGACTATGGTTATAAAAACAATTTTAAGTATTTTTTAAGAGCGGGCAAGCAGCACGTTCAGCGCCTTTGTTGTTAAATATGTCCATTACTGTACTCTTCCCTGATACGCTAAAAGGGCTCTTAACTCAAAATTATTTACCCAAACTGGTCAAAATACTACGCCTAAAAAGGATTTTAAAATAGATTTTACTATATTGTAAAATGTATTTCGGAGTATTATTTATTGTTAGTCATTTAAACTATAAAGGATATACTATATTTTTCCTCACAGGTATGGAAGGCGTAATAGAGGAAACATTATAACTTTAGTAATGAGTGTGGGTTGGCTACACAGTAATGGCACTCAGTATTTGTTTCCAACTTCAGATGGGGAAACACCAATAAGCAATACCATTAGATTGGGAAACTAGACAGTATCTTTGAAAAATTGTTCATTTTGAGAAATTCGAGGGTGACATTCAAGAATGGCTATGGGGATTTTTATGAGACCAAAACTCCTGTCCACCAAATCTCCTGAAGAAAAGTTTTACGATTAATCCCAACTCTGCTAACCAGATGGCGCTATTAACAGAAAAATGAACTTTATATATCTAATTAAATAGTAAACCTTTAGAACGAACTTATAATTTTAGATTCTTTCATTCTCTAATCGGAATGCATGCCTGTTTTTAAAATTTTATCAGATATTGAATGGTTGAGAAATTACAGTATATATATTATAGAGGTTAGGTGAGCCCCAGGGGATTCTTTAGTTCCCACAGGATCCATCCATGGCTGTTAACAGATTAAATAATCTATCTGCTACTGCCGTAACCAAACCATAAACAGTGAGCATAGCAACTCAGCACTCTACACTCTGAGACCCGCTCCCTGTTTACTTCAGTATATATAAAAGAAGATGCATAGTGAAAAGATCTGTAAATAAGTCAGTTATTGAGGGAAAATTGCTATCAAATTGGATAATAGCCATGAGAAATGATAAAGAATTGAGTTTTCAAGGAATCACCTATGTGCGAAATCTCATAAAAAATTGTAATTAAATGTTTCGAATGATTCAATCTTTTATTCATCCAAAATCTTTTCTTTAATTAACGGATATTTTATCATCCTCTTTTCTGATTCTCCTTCCATACCTTTTGAGCCCTCCTAGTATGACGCTAGGCATTTTATTATAAGGCACCTCTCTCTTGGTTGTAAGTCGCTATGTAAATTTTTTTCCTAGTCTTCCACCACTTCCGAATTACCCTCTCAAGGTTCCTCTGGTTCAAGGATACACTTGGACTTGACCTGATCCACCTCCGCAATATTGCTAGCATTTGATATAATAGTCTATATATCACAAAAATTATATGAATAAATTACAGTTCTCTGGTGAATTTTTACACTTATAAATTTAGAACTATGATCTGAGTTCTAGCCGACGTGGTTAGCGACAAGTCCCTTCAGTGACCTCTGGGTGGCCCTTATGAATTTTCTACAGGGAAATAATGCACCACAGCCGGCCAGACCATGTCCTGCATAAGCCTTTTCTCGTTTGTGTTTTCATATAAGCATTCATTTGCTAGTATTCGTAGGCATTATTAAAGAACTTTCCAGTAGATGCGCATTTTATATATTAAGATTAAAATAATTCATCTCAATGAGAATGTGCAAATAACACTATAGATAATAATGGCGACATGAAGAATGCACATTTCTAATAATACCCTGGGAAATGACAGTAATACAATTCTGTCCCTTGGGGTTTACAGAATATTCTACGAGAAAAGTATACGAGGAGTTCTTTCATTATGTAGAGGAAATGCTGTGAAAAATGTTCAGGGTCAAACATTTTTAAGCTCGAAACATTCGCCGGGGATCTTTAAACAGTTTTCGCAATGAAGCACAAATCATTTAAACCTGTCGCGAAAGTCAAACAATGCAGACTCCAATAGCTGTGATGCTAGTTTAAAATGATCAGTAATAATTCCTAACTGCAGTGTCGGTTGGAAATAGTCCAAGTTTTCCAAAAGTGATTTATATAAAATTAATTCACAAGGCAATTTTTCGCTATTGATATATTGTGAACATACTTGAATTCTGACATAACTTTTTGTATTTAGTAAAAATGAGATATTTAAAATTACACATTGTTGTTTTTAGTTTTTTACCATAGTATACATTGTATTGACAAATAATTTATTGAAAGTATTTACAATTATTTTCCTTTTGTTTTATAAATACAAAAACCCTTTTTTGTCCAAACAATCATTTATTTATTTTTTCTATATATGTAAACGTTTCGACCCATGTGGTCATTCTCAATACATGTTTCCAATTATCATTCAGTTAGCAGATTTCAATCCGCACAATACATCTATAGAATATTCAAAAAAAGTAAAACATTACATTATAAAATTTCATAATGTAATGTTTTGCTTTTTTGAATATTCTATAGATGTATTTTGCGGATTGAAATCTGCTGACTGAATGATGATTGGAAACATGTGTTGAGAATGACCACATGGGTCGAAACGTTTACTTATATAGAAAAAATAATTAAATGATTGCTTGGACAAAAAAGTTTTTTTGTATTTATAAAACAAAAGGAAAATATAATTAAAGTCCAGTACCTTTACAATTATTTTTAAATCAATAAATTATAAGTATTTACCAATCACAATACTCAATTATAACTGAACTGACTTATCCTTATGTTACTCTGGGGTATTTAAACGTTTCTACATACTTACTACAGAAACTGCTGAGTCCAGGAATGGTATATTTATGTTTAAAATCATATAAAAAACTAGAGACCCGCCCCGGCTTAGCAAGGGTAGTAAGACATTTTATGCCCACATATTTTGTCTGTCTAATGTAATTTATTATGTAGATATTATGAACAAAAAACCAAACTAAATATTTCTTTATATACGAATCTATTTTCTTGCAAGTTATGTTTTTGCGATAACCCGTAAGATACTCATTTCAATAATATGGTATAAAATATTCTAATAATGCGCATGAAATACTTAAGGCAACTAAAATATATAAGTTAATAAGGATTAATACTGTACTCATCTAAATAGCTTTCCAAAGACCGCATTGTATGTGATCAATTTTTTTATAAGATAAATGGGTATAATAAGCTTTCCTTAAAATATAGATATATGCTATCACTGACTTTTTTGTAGATCAATAAAAGAGAAATATTCCACCATGCATTGTTTCGTTATATGACAAAAGCATTAGGCAGCGCCTTCGATGAAACCTCCCAGGAGGCTATACTTTTTCCAACATTTCCTCGATAAATTATATACCTTAACATTCCTGGTGAATCACTCTATCTATTATTGAAAACCGAATGAAAATCCGTGCAGTACTTATTGAGTTTACCGCGAACAAACGCGGCTGAGGACTTTGTTCTATAATACGTTATGACATTTACGTAAGTACCTAACTTTAAGTTCATATCAATTTACGAGATTATTTGTAGCATGTAAACAAGCATACCCCTATCTTATAATATTAATACAATTCAATCACTAAAATATAGAATAAACTTTAAAATACGAATATATTAAAAGTTTCTGATCTATTTATTGTAAAATTTTATGAATCCATCAAACATCAAAGAAGCTAATTCAAATATGTATAATCTCTTATCACTATTTTTATTTAATTCTCCGATTAGAATAGTCTATGTTAAAACAATAATTCTACCATTTTTACTTCTTATCCACTCCTAAAAAATACAAGATTAGAGTCGAGACAAGACCCCACAGCCAATAGTTTTACACTATAATTTTGTGTCGTGATCTTCAAAAGTTCTTCAAATTTCAAACTTCAAAAGGTATATAGCTGTCTTAGCTACGATACATAAGAAGGTAAGAAAATTTCTTAAGAAATTATGATTCCATTTTTTAACAAAAATTAAAAGAAAAATCGATTTATTTTATAATTGCTAAAGTTTTCAGTGCTACGAAGATTCATTTCTAATCTAGTGGCTAGTAAGATTAAAAAGAACTTTCTTTTAATATATTAGAACTCTTAAGACCAACAATCGATTTACAATGATATGATAGATCTTACGAGTGTATGATTTCATTCAGAGTTGTACATTTTTAAAACGTTACTGACAAGTGTAATGTGAGTTATATGAGATCGATAAGATACAAAAATACTCATGAAATATTACGATGTTGGGAATTATAGGTCATTCGTTTCACAGTCAATGTTGTTACGTCTCATTGACAAATTGAATTTTTAGCGTTAAATTATTCAGTCCTCAAACACTTTCTATCACGCGATCATACTTTCTATAATAATGTATTTTATACTGACTCGGAGATAACACATAATCCAGTAAATTGAACATTGATATCACATTCGTAAAAAAAAAAAGGAAAGGTTAAACAAATAACTGTCGAGTTGATACTACCTTTAATTAGAAATTATGAGAGATGGAATTATTTTATATAAAATCCGTTACAAGGAAAAAAAAGAAAATGATATTTCTTATTTACAAAAAAATATAAGGAATTATAGTATTATAAGGAAAATCAGTAAAACTATTTTTTTTTCTAAACAACAAATCAATCGATACACATATCTACAAAAAAAAAAAAAAATGGGAACAACTAACAAAAGTGTATTAGTGTACATAAGAAAGCATAATCTGATGAATTAGACATTAATATCACATCATAAACAAATAACTGTCGAGTTGATACTCACATTAATAAGAAATTATGAGCTATAGAATTCATTTACAAAAAAATACATTACAAAGAAAACCAAGAAAACGATTTTTTTCGTATAAAAAAAATCTTTTGATACACATTTATACTAACATACTCGTGCGAAAACTAACTTAATATCACATCCATCCGTATTCCACCCTTCAAACAGCACTGTCATCCAGGAAACACTTACATTTTAATTCTTATTCAATATACTATCTTCACTGTTTCTATCATTTGAAACAAAACCAGCTTCCAGTCATAAAATCTTTTATTCTTTTAACATGACGTTTCGGCATTCAAATGCCATTTTCAAATTTAATTATACATCAACAATTACTAAAAAATATAACTTTTGAAAAAGTTATAAGTCAAATCTGTAAAAAAAAAAACAACAATCACAAGTAAGCCATACAATCCAAAAATAAAAACAAAAAACTTGTCCGTAAACAGTAAGCAAAACCAAGAATAGATACCTTATAATATTGTATATTAATATATTTAAAAAAATTATTATATCTATCATTTTCTTAGGGATACTTTATCCTCCCATGGTCAATTGACTACTGGCTTTAAACTTTTATCTGTAAGGTAATGTGAGTTTATTATGATTATATTATTTGTACCCTACTGCTATTTAAAATCTTCATGTATTGTATATGTATCTTTGTGTCATTTGAATGCCGAAACGTCATGATAAAAGAAAAAAAGATTTTATGACTGGAAGCTGGTTTTGTTTCTAATGATGGAAAGACTTACTTCCATAGCACCCTTTTTCACTGCAGAAATGTAAGCATTATATTACAATATATAACATAATATATAATAATATGATCAAGGCACTAACAATTCATAGCAGAATCGAGTACTTTATGAAGCAAAACACAAAGAGTAAAATTAGGAATAAATCACAAGCTATTCCTTGAAAGATAAATTATAACTTGCTTTGCACAATCTAGAAGGCTCCAGAGAAATATATTAAATGGTTCAAGACACATTAATTAGTCTCATTATTAAATTGTTAAAGTTAACATTTCTTCGAAATTAATCAATAAGTAATTAAATCTTGCATCAAAGCTGTATTAAGAGCGCGCCGTTGTTGGAGTAAATTTCTTTGTCAGTATTCCTATACTGACATATTACGATGTTGGGAATTATAGGTCATTCGTTTCACAGTCAATGTTGTTACGTCTCATTGACAAATTGAATTTTTAGCGTTAAATTATCAGTCCTCAAACACTTTCTATCACGCGATCATACTTTCTATAATAATGTATTTTAGTGTATTACGATTATATATATACTGTATTAAGAGCGCGCCGTTGTTGGAGTAAATTTCTTTGTCAGTATTCCTATAATGTAATATAAAAAGGAATAAAGAAATCCATTAGAATATTTTTAAGAAATTCACACTAGAAAGACCTAATATACAACTTTAGTATATAAATAAGAACCTTTAGGTGATAAAAATTGACTATTATATCTTAGGATCAGGTTGCGTTTATATTCTATTTATACTAAAGAATGTTCAAATTATACTTGTTTAGAGTAAAATAAAGTCAGCCCAAACCTAACAGCTTGTCGCATTTATGCCCGAATTAAAATTTACTATGTAGTATTTCAGTCTTATAACAGGTGCCGAAATCGGGGACATGTTTGAATAGGTACGGTAACATATTAATATTACATCATATAGGAGCTTTGTTTTTAAACTTGATTTTAGAAAGGACAGTATCATAATAGGCTCATAATTTTATTTCTGGTCGAAAAAATGGAAAAAAAAATATCATCATTGGGAGCCCATCCTATCCAACGGGAAAACATTAGATTCCGCAAAAGATATTGCTATTGCAGTCTGAAAATATTTTTCATCAGTAAGCACTTGAGTAGTGCTGAGAAGAAACTAGGAAAGCAAACGATAGCAACCTGTTGTAATCGAGACCAACTTTCGATTTTCAAAAGGAAATTTACATTAAATGAACTTCATATCGCAATAAGATCCTTAAAAAAACGAAAGTCAGTTGGCCCTGGTATGATATTTCTAGAATTTATAATAAATATTGGAGGAAAGGTGTTTGAGCCAATTTAAAATCGTAAAATAAATAAAAAAACACCCCCCCCCTTTTCCTTGCAGATAGGCAACCCAGCGACTTTCTCCTGCGAATTTCTAGCAGTGGGTAAGTTGAAACTTAATGATTGTTTTTCTCGATTTCAATTTTCGTAATAGTAAATAATACAGTAGGTAAACAAAAGGCTTGCAATCGCGCTACTGAAGCTCATCAATCTATCATGGAACGCTAATATCCCATATCACTGGAAAAAGGCTGGAGTAATTGCACTGGCAATAAAATTTAAAATAAAATCTGGCAACAGCCTAACAAGTTTCAGACCTATCTCACTAACAAGCGTTATCTGCAAAATTGTAGAAAAAATTATATAAAAAAACGTTTAAGAGAATACCTTGAATCCAACAATCTAATCAGTGACAGTCAAGTTGGATCCAGACAAAACCGCTCGACTACCGATCAAGTAGTGAAGCTTACCCTAGCGACGAAGTCTGGCGGGGTCTTACAGTCTTAGCTACAGACAAACCGGCCAGGGTTTACCCCAACGGGCTGTTCTTAGTTGCCTACTCTTTAACTTAATGATAAATGACCTTCAGAAAGTCATAGAAAAAGTGCCAGGAGTCTGCAGCCTCTTCTACGCAGATGATGCTGTCGTGTGGGCTACTAGCAACAACGTTGTTAGTTAAGTGAATATTATGAACGAAGTAATAAAAAACATTGCTGTCTGGTGTACCAGCAACAAAATGAATGTAAAATATTGTTCTTATTATAAACTGAAATACATTATTTCATTTTGTATTTACAATTTTTATCGATTTTTTATTCTGCTGTTCAATAACACCTGGTTTAATTTGAAATAAAACTATATTAAAAACATGAAGAATCAGTTTTTCAAAATCTTTGACATTTTTTTTCTCATTTTCATATGCGTGTAACATAGAACTTTGTAATATTCGGACAGCAAGTTAATTTGTTGCTATAAAAAACTTATTTTTAGTTCATTTTAAGTAGTGCATAAGGAAGCGTTAAATACTCCCGTCTATACCGAACTACATTAGCCGGAGGCACATAAAATTTTTTGATGGGCTGAAGGCGTGTAGCAACCCACTCTTTAGAGACACAGTTCTCCCTCCCAGACCTGGGAGGAGGCAAGGCAGTGTCCCCTTGGTCGACGTGCTCTCATTGGCCTAGGGATGGGGTGAAGACTCCCTTGCCCAAGCCTTTCTTCCTTTCTTCCTTCCTCTCCCCCCTTTCTTCTTCTTCCTATCACCTAATCCCTTACAGCGGTCTCTCCCTGCTTTGAATGAATAGAATCAGCGGCCTTGACCGGTTTAGAGAACCCGCCTTCAGCGGACTCATACTATGTATTGCTTAATATACATCCGGGTAGAAAAAATATTATAATTATTTCCGTATATATATATATATAATGTAAATTTGTTTTTAATATAAATAAATGGAGATTCGGAAAAAAAAAGAAGTTAAATATGCATAATAAACTAATGGATATCGTAATAGATTAGAGTCTAATAAATAAATATAATACCTAAAGACCTTCTAAGAGTATTTTAAAGGATTCACAGAGCTTTAAAATTAATTTGAAAATATACCTGATGATGCCATTTTACTCAAAATATAGATACTAGGAAAAGTAAGAGTTAGTGAAGCTAATGTGATCATTATCAAAAAATAACTCTCTTTTAATATTGCATTAATAAATGCTAATTATTTTAACTTCAAATATTAATGTAAATAGCGTGATTATAGGTCATCAATTATTTAATATCATAAGCCTAATGAATTGTAGGAATGTTTGCAAGCGTGCAAGAGCGTGAAGAGCGATAAGTAATGAATACTAGAATTATATTCTTAATTCATATTTCATTCTTGATACATTGACACGGAATGCGACGGATATCATGTGGAATTAAAAGATGTAGCCCAGGTGAAGAAGTAGTTAAGTCTAATTTTCTCTATTTTTTTCTAATTAAAAGTAAGGCATTGGTTTGAAAAGAATTTATTATTTATATTATACCTGAATTTCAAGCCAAAGACTACGAGAATGATACGATTCAGACTATCTGAAAGCTTACAGTTAACTTTTCCTGAACAAAATCCGACTTAACCACTTATTAACCGGGACTGTAGATATAAATGAACTACAAGGTATATAGATAGGGATATGCTGATAAACACAATGCTTTATTATTTACATTTAATTATTATATGCAAATATAAATTAAAGCACTGCTGTATCCGTTCAAGTACATTTCCTAATAGAACGCTTTATGCATAGAGGGGACTATGTATTTACTAAGCAAACTTTAGAAATGAATGGACTACGATAGATATGATATTTTCACTAATATCTGGGAAAAATAGTAATAGTAAAAGAGAAGTAAAAAAAATAAATAAAATGTCCATCAAAATGAGTGATAAAAATTGTATCCGCTGAGAGAAATGATTCCTACTATTTATAGAGACAAGATCATAGAAGCCCCTATATACCTATTCGTCAGCATTGAAGAAGAAAATTTGTAAAGGATTCAGAAAACTAAGTAGGCTGCACATTAATTAACATACTGGTACAAATTCTTGTCTGCAAGTAACTATCTCGGCACCATCGCGAGATCAAAAGTGTTACCGAAGAAATCATTTTTTTTTTTTATTGCTTTAAAGGCCTATAAATCTCACTTAGTGTTGATGTACAGATTAATTACATGCGAATAGGGAGCAAAAAATAGGAGGAGGACTGTTGTATATTAAGTTGTGTGATGTGTAAAAAACAGAACTAGTAAAAAAAACAGTCTCAAGACAGTTGTGCGAGAAGGTTGTTGCTGAAGTTGGCGTGTCACGACCTTTGACAAAGCTATCCTCTTGGTAGATCTACTTCACCTCGAAGAAGGACGAAAATTATTTCGACAATCGAGAAATAGTTTAGGATTTTATCACTCCTTTTTTGGTGGATTATCGGAGGCTGGTGCGCCACCCTCCTAAATCCGGTAAAGGTGCCCCTCCCCCCGACAGTTTTTAAGGTACTGTGGAGAATCCATTATAGTACATAATTACAGGCAAATCAGGAATTTAGCATCTTGAAATTTGCAGATAGGCTCTTTGTATAATTTAAGAAAGAATTTTGGACAATTCCACCCCATGGGTTTTCCACTTGATATTATGGGGGTTCAATGCTTGTATGGAATCCGTAAGTTTTGAAGATAGACATCTGAAATTTCGGATGTACGAGTAACTTATAGTTAAAAAAAAAATATTTATTTAAAATGATCTGTCAAGAAACATTATGTGCCAGATCAAATTCCGTGCCAGCGAAAACTAGTTTTAATATAATTTTATTGTATTATCCTAGATTTAGTTACACTTACGATTCAGTTTTTTGTATTTGCTCTAATTTTACTTTTACATCATACATTTATGATTTACTCAAGTTTGTATTATTTCTGTATATACTTGATGACTTTTTTTTCTATTCCTTTTCTACTTTTAATTAGTGGTGTTAGGGGAAATTGCCGCCTAATCAAACCTGTCTGGGTTTTATTGAATTTCCAGGCTGCAAATTAGCTCGGACAGAAGGTTAGCGGTTCATTGTTACGAGCCCCTTCTACCACAGGAGGTTATTGTTTAGGTGACAATATGCTGCGCTAGATTATTGTGAAAACCTAACCCAGTACCACTACAATTCATGAAGAGTCTTGGATTCAGTACTATAAGCGAATGTACTATTTCTATGACAGCTATCGTAAGGGGAGGTGACATGTCCGAGATAACGCCCAACTGCTAAGTTTATCCAATTAAGGGTGCCCACTTAGAGATAGATAATTAGAGGTTGAGTGAGCCCTAGGACGGTCTGCAGATCCCACGTGTCGATTTGTGGTTGTTAACAGATATAATAATTTGACTGTTTCTGCCGGACTTGATCCCCGGATCAGTACAGCAACTCAGCGTTCTGCCACTCAGCTACCCCGGTCATTGACGAGGGCCCAAAATTCATATTCAATAACGTAACTTCCTGCAGTATCGCTGCAGACCATATAAAACTGGAATTTTCAATCAACAGGGATAAATTTTCGAACGGAGTCGTTAAGGAAATCGCATTCTATAGCATATTGTATCAAATATAAGTAAAAATACTCATCCGATTGATCCAGTTAATCATAAAGACAAAATATGTAATATTTCACATTTTTGTCGGGAATAACTCAGAAATTGGCAAAGACCACAAATTTAAAATGTATTCTGTTCGTGTTTGAAAAAAATGGAAAACTAAACAAAAAAATATTTTTAATGTACTGTAATAAGCATTACATATATGTACTCGTACATAATACTTATTTATGTAATATGTAAAATTAATGTATAGATTACGTTAAATGGCATCTCACAGAAAGACACATTTGAGAACCCCGACTTTTTCAGTAGTATGATAATGCTAATTATAATAAGGGACACGAAGGTCAGAGTCAATATTTTACATAGTATTAAATTTAAATTTAAATTTAGGCATCTAAGTATAAAATCATTTTACAATTAATTCAAATAGGCTAGTTATGAGTGGATATTAAGAATTTAATTTAAATTTTTTAATAAGTTATTACCATATACAATTTGTTAGTTTATCATAGTTGGGAAGGTTATATATAAGGATAAAATTTATTGTTATTCATTTATATTTAATACGAACACGTTAGAGTAAGTTTTATTTTTATTTTTACTTTTATATTCATATTTTATGCACTTTTAAATAACTTATTCGTAAATTCATAAAAACAGTTGGCTATTATAGTTCCTGTTTTACATACAGTACCCGAAAATACTAAGATGTAACTATTCTTTACATCAATATTTTACTAACATTTAATAAAATAATAATATTTAGATTACTAAACATTAACTCCCAACTCCATTGGCCTAGCATTAGTTCAAATAGCAACATATTCAAAATACAGTTAGTTGATCATAGTTGGTAAAAAAATATAGATAATTATAGTCAACTATTACAATTAATTGAGAACAGGGAATTTTATTTAAACTTTATAAACAGATTTAATTTTATTTGATATTTAACTATACTTGGTGCGGGCCCGCGTGGTGCTGAGGGGAGGAATGTCCTGGTAGTCCAGACAACGAAGGAAAAATGATGGAAATAATTCATGTAGAAGCCAATTTTGGCACACTTGTAGGGAAAGGAGTCCTGAACAACATACTAAAAGTACTGAGGGGTGGGGATGGAGCTAAGGGTGGGGGCCCTCTAAAGGTCCCTTTTTTGAGTTTTTTGTTAATAACTCAAAACATACTGCCTCTAGCGAAAGAATATTTATATAATAAATTAATCTAAATAAAATTTTCTATAAAAAAGGTTCTATACACTGTTTTGCTAGGATCAATGCTTAAGGAGATATGGAGGGGGGAAGATGGAAAATGAAAAAAAAAAACGTTTTTATTGTTAAAAATGAAATTTATATTATTAAAAATGAAATTGTTGTAGTTAAAAATAATGTGTTTATTGTTGAAAATTAAGTAATTAATGTTTAATGATGTATTTTGAACAATAAATTTCGTCGAAATCTAAACATTCATCTTCATCGAAGTTGTCTTTGACGGAGGCTGCGTTCGTGCATGAGCTGAGCCATCGACAGGCACCAGAGCAGGCAATAAAAATAATTAAATATAAATCGACAACAGCAGTGCACCCCACACCCTGTCGTGTATCGGCAAAAGATCATTTTCAAAACGGAGAGGGGTGCCGCAGGGTCACTTCAATGGAGTCCATGAAGACTTTGAGAGACTTAGGTATTAATTGTTGAGCCTCACTGCAGAAGCTAGCTGAAGGAGGATAGGTCATATGTCATGGATTCTATTTCTTCCAAGATAATTTCGGCAGCTTTTTGTACAGTTCTCCCACGTTCCATTTGTTCATCTTTACACCTTGAGGTGTACCACGAGTCGCTCATGATGTTATCACTAAAACTAGGAAAGGGGAAGAGTTTGTCTGGGGCTAATTGTACTAAAAAATATTTGGTCCCCGTATTTTCCCCTCAATCTATCCTTAATGGTCTTTACATGTGGGGTGGTTCTGTAATAACCTGTTCCAACAACTCGTCCATAGAATATTGGCAATTATCATTACCTTCAATATGATCGAAGATTTCTTCCATTACATTTGAAATCCCTTAATCTTGAGGCCGTCCAGATTTTCTTTTTGAAGGTACGGAGGTCAACAAGAATCTTTTGTGATGATATATTGCATCTGCTGTATGTAGATCAAAAACAGTGCAGATACTTACGTCTTACTATGTCGTTTCCCCACTCATCCTTTCTTTTGTACAATCGATAATGGGATTGTGAAACGCACTGGTACGAACATGAAAAACTGTTCGACGCTTAGCAAAAGGTTTTTTTATCTCTTTCTCTTCGTCATACGTTTCTGTGCAGAAAAAATACATTGTTTTAAAATCAATTTCATTTGTCCTGAACGCAAAGACGAGACATCACGTGATGTTGAAGGTTGATCTGAAAGAGTGTCTCTCAGAAACAGTTGACTATTCTTTTAATAATTAAAGACAATTTACGAATCGTTGTCATTTAAAAAATAATCAACTACTTCTTCAAGCGATATCTTAAGTCCAGAAACATTCCTCTTCGTTAAGCAATATTCCATCCGGCGGTACTATTGCTTTTTCTTTACCTTACCCCTAAGATAATTTCGGACGTCCGCTGTCCCAAACAAAACATTGTGTGCTACCATATCTTTCATAATATTTAACTCACTCAATATTTTTAAAATGTTTATATTTATTTTCTGAATGTTTTTTATACCATGATTATTGGAAATCCATTTTTTATGATAAAAAGTGCAGTGTAAACTAGTTGCAGCTAATTGTTTTAGTTGTGGTCTAAACCACAAAATGAGGTAAAAACGACATAAGTCTTGCACTGTTACCTTTCTTCTTTGATTTTTTTCTTGATTCTTAGCGGGTGGTGGCGACTTAAACTTTAAAAAATCTGTGTTTAAAGATTCCCTATGCTTATAAACCGTCAGTGCAATATTTTCATCTGGTTCTACTCTGTTTATTGTATCATGTCGAGACAAAAATTCCTTAAAGAATTGTTTAAATGTAATGCTATCATACGAATTTATATCTGCGATCATTTCAAGATTATTTCTAGATTTGGGACTGTCCTCTAGCAAAAAAAGTGTATAAAACCATTTTTATAGAGAATTTTATGTATATTAATTTAATATATGAACATTATTTCGCTAGGCAGTATTTTTCGAGATACTTCGAGATGCGAAGATGAAAGTTTAGATTTCGACGAAATTTAATGTTCAAAATACATCATTAAACATTAATTTTCAACAATAAACACATTATTTTTAACTACAAAAATTTCATTTTTAATAATAAAAATTTCATTTTAACAATAAAAACTTTTTTTTTCATTTTCCATCTTCCCCCCTCCATACCTCCGTAAGCATTGATCCTAGCAAAAAAGTGTATAGAACTTTTTTTATACAAACTTTTTATGTAGAATAATTTATTATATAAATATTCTTTCGCTAGAGGCAGTATGTTTCGAGTTATTAACAAAAAACTGAAAAAAGGGACATTTAGAGGGCCCCCCACCCTTAGCTCCACCCCCACCCCTCAGTACTTTTAGTATGTTGTTCAGGGCACCTTTCCCTACAAGTGCGCCAAAATTTGCTTCTAAATGAATTATTCCCGCCATTTGGCATTTTTTGGTCTTCGTTGCCTGGACTATGGGCTACCGGGGACTGTTGCTGGAAGCTATGGCTACAAGTTGCTTGTCCCACAGATGATATTAGCTTCGAGGATCTGAGAAGATTTGGACTTTTCCATGAATAATCGATTGTAAACCTTAGTGGATTGTCCTTAGTAAAGTTAGGTGGTTTACATGGTTTTTATCCACATCCTCTGACCAATCCTTGTTTCTTAAATAGCAATATTACCACCACTAGACTTGGGGGACTTGAGCGCCTTCGGACTTCGGTCAGCCCTTTCGGGCCTGGGCGCGCCTCTCGCTTCGTCCTTTCTCGTGCCCGGATAGGTGAGTTACCATAGCAAGACCTTAAGCTTAATAATTAACGGGCGTTGATGACCTAGATTTTCTACGCCCTCTAAGCCCCAGGAAACAAACAAACAACATATATACTTAAATATGATAACTATCATAGATATTTAAATAGAAATACATACACTTTCTATTATATATTTAAATATTAACCTATTAGAATAGGGTTTTTTTCTTATTTCTACCTTTATTTTATTTTCTACCTTTGTATTCATATTTATGTACTTTTGAATAACTTTTTTGTAAAATATTAAATTAAAAAATTAAAAATGCTGCCAAAAGTTACTATTGCACGCGGATGAAGTCGCGGGCACAGTTAGTAAAATAATAATATTAATAATTAATAATAACATTAACTCCCAGCTCCAATGGTCTACCAACTGCAATGGCCTATCAGAACCTCATATTAACAACTATAATATTTAAAAATAAAATTTTCGATAAATCCGACATTTTCTTGAGATCAGCACCTCATGCTTTATGCTTCGTAATAGTATCTTCACTGACATAACATCGCTTACTCAAAAATGATTACCTTCAAGAATCCAGGATAAAATAAACATTATTCCATTTAAAATTCCAGAGTTGTGTGTGCCTGAGAAACACAAGAGAAAGTTGGGGGACGATTGAATATGATATTAATGGAAAACACAATTGTGTCCCAAGCAACTTCACCCAAAATTGAAAATTAATTCCTAAAATTGAGAATTACAAGGTGACAATCTTCGTGGCTAAAAATATAGTATACAACTTTGAGAAGTGATTTAAAAATGCTAAAATCACTTCATTTATTCTAATTTCGAAGTAAACTTATATAACTGACATATAAATATATTATAATAATTTATTTTAAAACTACTTTACTTGAAACATTGGACTCTACAGGTCCGTGCAGCAGGCTCGAACGCAGTGCTTCATCCTCAGTGTTAGAGCAATTTGAACCGATTATTGCTTATACTGTGATTTCATACATCTTCTACCAACGAATGCTTCCTTCCGCAGAATGCGAAATAGGCCCCTGCCAAAGTAGATTGTGAATAGACAAATCCACAACGGATCAGAAGTTCTGCCTAAGGACAATATTGGAAAGAGGAGTGAATATCGCATCACGAACTATTCCTTGATCTAAAGGCGGCCTACGATAGTGTTGACAGGGAAGGTCACTAGAGTGCATTTAGACAGTTCAAAATCGCCGCTAGTTTCATAATTATAATCAGAATGACTACGAGCTTGAATATTTCATCCAAATTTACAACGATCGCAGAAACAGTTTCCCACCAAGAAGAGTCAAGGCAACGCAATCTCTTGTCTGTTGTTTAACCTGGTTTTAGAAAAGGTAATTAGAGACTCCGAGGTCGAGAAAACTGGAACCATCTAAATAGATCGGCACAGCTCTTTGTCTACGCAAACCATATCGACATTATATGGAGATCTAAGCCTGCGGTCAAAGAAGCCTTTCTCTCCCTGGCAAAGGCTGCAAGAAAAATTGGTCTAGAGGTTAATCAAGACAAGATCAAATGCATTGTAGCTGAAAAGCACCTAAGACACCCTAGAGATAAGAGATATAATTTGGAACTTACCTCTTTGAGTGGGTCATACTCTTGGACCCTAAGTCTCGTGCACCAACGAGGTTAGTGTTATCAAACGATCCAGATTAAGAAGGGCTGGACACATGCCACATGGCCAAGATGAGTGAAGAAGAAATCCCAAAGCGTTTGCTGACGGAGGGCATGCATGGGCGGAGGAGGATTGGTCGACCGCGATCGTTGTGGAAAGACTGTGGGGCTGAGGACGCGAGGAACTTGGAAGTCCGCAACTGGATGGCACCAGCACTCAACAGTGACTACTTTGCGGATGGTGGTTGAGGAGGATTGAACGCGCCATCGTGTTATTGTGCCGAACTAACTATAATAATAACAATCCATAATTCAATTATTGCAGTTAACAATAAAAAAAATTACTACAGTCTTTATATTACAAGTATAAGATAATAATTCCCTTCGTAATAATTAATACTTTCCGTTTGAATAATACACTACAGCATGCACAATTGTTAATACTACTTATTATAAAATTTAATGAATGAAATATAGTTTGTTAATTATTAGATTTATTTTAAGAATTTCATTTTCTCTACTTTGAGCATTGGACTGTACACGTCCATGCAGGTTCAAAAGTACTTCCCACTCAGTATAGGCCGAGCTATGAATCGATCAACTTGCATCCAACTAATTTTGTAGTTATTCATTATATATCGAGTTTGTTCAATCAAAGGTAAAATTAGATACAAAATATAGGTCTTTTTTGATGAATTAAATGGATTTAATAGATAAAACAAACATTTTATTCCAAAGATTCAGTGAACTATGAGTATAGAATTTTTTCTTCAAATCTATAAAAAAAAATTTATCTATAAACCTAAAATATAAAAAAATCATTCATTATTTTATTGAAAGCAAAATAATCAATATCTCGAACAATACTATTTCGCATATTCTCATATTTTAAGAGGCTCGCTATAGGGATGCATAATATGTCTTGAACTGAACTTCTTTTGTAATATCAGGTACCTTTACTACTTTACTACTATTATATTATACTACGCGCGTGTGTGTGTGTGTCATTAAAGATACATTTTGAATACAAAAATACATTGTTACTGTAATGCAACCGCATAAATAGCAGTGTCCTTGCGTTTGAACCTACTTAACAGTTATAGACACTTTTAACCAGGATAATGTGACATCAAACGACATTGCGTTATCTAGAACTCACTGTCGGAAAGTGCTGCTATACAAGTTTTTCGTGACAACGTGCCTGCATTATGCAAATAAAAAATTAGCAATGTCAACATGATTGCTTCTATTTCCATTCTTACAAGTAAAGTAATAGTGAAACCCGATTGACCTAAATACTGCAAGGATATCAAATTAGACATTTCCAAACGTACTTGCTCTGTAATTAAAGTTAACTATTAATAATTATTATTTTTATAAAAGTGAACTGCCACCAATGTAAATTTAAATGTATGTCTGATATAATAGAAATGAACAAATTTACATATCCCTCCTTCAAAAGAATAGCGGCATAAGTATAACTTCGGCATTTTTGAGAGTAGCAATTGTATTGGTTGAAGCTTTTTAATTCAGGAATAACATATCTGACAATATATCGCCAACATTTTTGTTAAGTCATATTTTTAGTTGTATCATCTTAGAACTAGAATTTTTATAGGAATGATGACTTACAGTAAAATAAAGAAAGTTTCAAGCTTTTAAAAATGTTGAAATGGTTAATAAAATAATTTAAATGCCATCATTACAGTAAAAATACTTTACCAATACCAAAATTTTTATTTTTTTTAACTTAGATGGATTTTTCGAATACCACTATTGTAAAATTATATTTTTTGAGTTATGAAGTTCTTATGAAGGAGCAATATGTAGCAATATTATTATGTAAGTTACATAGATAAATGGATCGGCACATGGCTGTACGTTATACTTTTTAGATTGTACTAATATTTATTAGCTGTTTATATCTTGTCTTTTCTAGCTGTTGTCCTGTTATCTTTATGATTTAGTAGTTTCATTTCGCTTTTGGAGGTGGTGGGATCCTTTAGTTGTTTCCTTTAGAGGAAAGGATAGGACAAAGGTTATGGAAGTGATTTGTCCCAGATCACACTCAACCGCTAGATTTTCCTCCCATTAAGGGTGACACTTTATACAGGCTGGGGCTCCCCGAGAGGGTCTCGAGATCACGTAAGAACCATCCCCACCCTTTAATAGATTAAATAAATTATCTGCCACCCCCTGCAACCCTTTGAGTGGATTCCGGCTGCTAATAAAATTTATTTATGTACTACAGTCGATCTTGAAATCGAGACTTAGTACTCAGTAACCCATTACGGTATGCATTATTATATTTTAAACCAATTAAATACATAAGAACATACATTTAAAAATGGACGATAGATCATATAATGGTATTTGAAATCTTCAATGTTATTAAAAACAACAGTAATGCAAGGACTTGTTATCTTCCCTAGGGGATATATTTTTATTATTACGATGACTATACCACGTTCGAATTGTTATGTTGAAGATTTTGCTATACTTTGTAGAGCAAAAGACATTCCGACTATCCAGGAGAAACTACAGGATTCGCTAAATCGAATTAATGATTGGTCTAGATTATCAGGAATACGCTTCTCTACAGAAAAACAAAGTGTATTCACTTTTGTAGAAAACGGAACCACCCCAATCACCAGATTTATATCTTGGAGAAGTCAAATTACAATATACCAACATATAAAAATTTCTAGGATTGTTTTTCGATATGCGACTGTCCAGGGAATATCAAATCAGTTTACTGACAGAAAGGTGTCAAACAAAGCTTAAGATCTTGATAGCGGAACAAACTGGAGAGCGGACAGAGCCTCAATGCTTCAGCCATATCAAGCCTTAGCCTGTTTCAAAATTATGGATATTTTGTTTACCGCTCTGCTCGTGAAAATAATTTATCTAAGCTTCATTCAGTTCACCACCAAGGAATGCGTATTGCTATTGAATCGTTTAGAACATGCCCAACCCAAAGTCTTTGTGTCGAATCCGGCTTACCATCTTTAGTGCACAGGAGAAAGAAACTCGCCATCAACTATGTGAATACACAATTTGCACATTTTTCAATCCAAATTTTCTACGAAATTTCGACAATAATGTAACACCACGCTCCCTTTAGCTGAAAGAATGTCCACTGAAATAGGAGAGCTGAAACTGGTCAGATTAAACAAGATTTAAAATGACATTCCTCCTTGGACTTATTTAAAACCTAAATTAAATCTGAAACTGACAAAATTTAAAGAAGAAATTACAAAGCCCGTAGAGAGAAATATTCAATAAAATAATTAAATCTATACCAGAGCACTTATTAATATTCACTAAAGGGTCTAAATCGGATACTTCAGCAGGTTCTGACTTTGTCAATACAACTGCAAGCTACATCAACATAGCTTTGTATATTCCGCAGAAATCAATGCTATCGGAATGGCTCTCCGATATGTCATGAAATCGCCTGTTGAAAATTTTGTAGTAGTATCAGACTTTTTGAGTGCCTTAAAAGCCATGAGCAACATGCACCCAGACCACGCTGAGATAGAATAAATTTTAAACATTATAAACAGCTACATGAAGTAGGAACATAAATTTTATCTGGCCACCGGCACAAGTGGGTATTATAGGTAATGAACTGGCTGTTAGGGCATTAAAAGAAGCGCATGCTCTTCCAGGCCGTGGTAAGCTGTCTTGACCCCATCCGAGCTAGCTCGACCACTAAGACAGAACGTACTCCAAGAGTGGAAGGCCCTATGGGACAATAACCCTCCAAATAAATTGAAGCATATAAAAACTTACGTCAAACCATGGAGGAGCTCCTGTTTTAGCATCTGAAGAGCGGAAGTGGTCCTTATACGACTTAGGATATGACATCAGTACATGAACAAGGTTTACCCACGTTCATCTAATTACTAAAGAAAACCCGCCAGCATGCGAGAGGTGCAAATAGAGCTTGTCAATAGCCAATATCCTCGAAGGCTGTACGTTTTACAAATGAGCGATGGATAAAATAGTTCTATCTGCCAATGTATCTATGATATCAAAAAATCAAGAAAAGTAAATTAATAAGGTCATTGCCTTTCTATCGAAAGAAGGATGAATTAAGTATATCTAGATGTATTTATACTTTTTTTTTATTCCGGTTTTATAAAAATTGTTACTAAGGCGTTGATGACCAATCGGTTTTACGCCTCAAATTTGCAACAACCAACCAACCATGTTCAAACGAACTTGGCCGTATGTTGTTACTAACTTTCCTGAAGCGTTACTTTAATTATTACTTCGTGATGAAGAAGAAGGAGCCTAGACACCAATAGCCGCCATGCTCGCCACGGAACGACGCGACTATTAATGCTTATCGAGACAGGAACGTCGAGTGTGAACAGGCTACACCTCCTTGCCTTCTTCCACCCGAGGCACGTACTAATGTAATCATGAACACTCTTAATAGGCTAGCTCGGAGGTGATAGAAATTAATTACCTCCTTGAGCAATAGTACGAGCCCTATGGTTATTAATTCCGGGGAGAAAAATAAACAAAACAGTTTCGAAAGTACCGTGATCATGATGTTAACTTTCATTTCAGTTACGTCTTGTTGTTCTAATGTTAGAAAATTTCTAATATTTTAAAAATATCCTGTACCACTATAAGTTATGAACGGGTTTGGGGCTCCAGTACATTACCATCCAGTAGACTGTACTGTTTCAAGGACAGCGGTTGTGCAGGGGGGTGATTTGTCTTGGATCACACTCAACCGCCAGATTTTCCCCCTTATTTTGGATACCCACATTATAGAGGCTGGGTGAGCCCCCGGAGGGTCCCAAATCCTTTACGATCCATCTCCAGCCGCTAACAGACTAAATAAAAGTCATGCCAGCAGTGAGATTAAAAATGAGATTATAATTGAATAATCCAAAAAAGCAAAGCCTATATCTAAAATACTGGAAGAAACTAACCAGCCAACATTTAACCGTTGTTAAACGTGTTTTTTGTCTCTATAGAAATACTATACATGTAAGTAACAAGAATTATTTGATTGTCAGCGGTATTACTCAAAGTATAATTCATTCTCTTTCCATTTTTAGTAATATTAATTTGCATTTCTGAACCATTATATATAATTCTACTATATTACCCAACTAATTAGAATTTCTTTTTAAAATTATTTCCTATATATATATTTCAACATATAGGATACAAAGTTTCGGCAACGTCGAGGCACCTCAAAATTAATATGAAAAAAACATTTCGTCTAAAGCAAGTTTATAATGCCTTTAGATAGCGTAATGTGGCCGAAACATATTTTTCTTAGGAGAATAACAAGTAATATATTCGCCATATTTATTTATTTCTTCAATAAATTATATAGTAATTAAAATGATTTTGCAGCGGAATGTTGGAGTATCAAGTGCCATTTATCTGCTGCAAAACGTTCTATTGAAATGAAAGCCGATTGAGCTTGTTTGCCCAGAAATGGCTTTTCAATTCATTTATCTTCAGAGTACAGATGAGGTTTTGTTATTAACTGATAAATACTATTGTAGTGCAACTGCCTAGTTCAAAAGCTGTATAGAAACAACAGAAGCATATGTTTTCTAACCTATGAAGAAAATTGATTTGTTATATTTCATAATTCAAATTATCATTTGAAACCTCATTTTGTGACAGTTGAGTGATACAATTTTGTTGGTTTGTGTGAGATTAGACTGTTCATTTACTAGTGAGAACTCTCGTTTCAACATAAGAATGATTTTTGACTGTGTCAGTCTGGACTTCAACCAGTGGGGACCTCTCTGAAGGATTAACTGAACGCCCCGGTTTAGATTGGTTCATTTACTTGTGAGGACTCTCGTTTCAGCATAAGAATAGTTTTTGACAGTGTCAGTCTGGACTTCAAACAGTAGGAACCTTTGCGAAGGATTAACTGAAGTCCCGGGTTCCTGCTCATCATTTTATCATTTTAACAATTTTTTAATTAATGGCGGATAATAATTTTAATAAGTCGAAACCAAAACCACCTGACCCACCTTTTGATTTTAAACTCTTCCAACTACACTTCCAGACCCCATATCCTTATTAGAAATAGTTAATAATATTGGCTCTTACTTTCAAAACATTTACTCTGATTCAAACTATTCTCAGCAGTTTCTAGAAATAAAACAACTAAAAGAATCCGAACCACTCAATTACATCACAGACACTCTTGACCCTCTTAACAATTCACTTTCATTATCATTCAACGATGCTCTAAGATTCCGACAAGATAAAAGTCCAGGCCTTGACAATGTTTGTAATAATTTTATCAAAAATCTTTTCCCAGAAAACAAAAATATTATTTCACAATTCTTAAATAGGTGAACATAATTTCTGGAAATTCGGCGAAAATCTAGAAAAAGAAAAAAGAAAAGAAAAAATAATATCAAACAGACTCCAATCATTCTTTGAAAGCAAGGGTATACTAGAGAAATGGCAGTGGCAAAGTGGCTCCAAGTACCAAAGGCAAAAGGTAGAAGTACAATTAATTGATTATTGCGCGACATTTTGTATATTTAGTAAATTTATTTTTATTAATAAGTAACCATTCAATGCATAGTTTCTATAGTAACGTATAAGGACAAAGTTTACATTTATTTTTTCTCTCTTTTTCATTTCAGGAAAACAAAATGGTTGTAATCTCTCATTTCATTAAATTAATTTGTCAAGTTGTAATTTTGTTTTTCTTTTAACGTGTTTCCTATTGATAATAGTTTTACATCTTATTTAACATACATCTGTTTTCATTTTCTTTTATTAACATTTATTTTCATTTCTCTTAAGCTCAAAATTTAACCAGCATTAGTTGATACGAGGTAAGAGATTTACGCCAGGTTGATTTTAATCTTTATGGTGTCGCTCTCCTCAACAAGTTGCTTGGATGTTTCAGTAGGTGGTGGGATGTTTCCTCAGTTCAGTATCTTCCTGGCTGCATTTTAAAGGATGGGATAAGTTTTGTTCGAATTTTTTCCATAAGATATTATTCTCTTACTGCAATGAATATTTATGAATGGGCAAAATATTCACAGGTATATTTATTTTTCTTTTGTAATTTTGGGACTAATGTATTTTATGTCTTATTTGAGCTTTTGCTTTTTAATATTAATGTATGTATGTATAAAACTTAAGTGTATAAAGAGTTTAGATGATAACTTAATACTATTATAAATTTGTATCAGATTATGTTTTTGTATTCGATTTTAATAACATGTGTTCAATATATTTATGGTTACAGAATATTAAAGATCAGCAAACAGTGTGTGATATTAATGCCAAAATGTTTCAGTCAAATCATAACTTATAATTTTTCTTTTCTTTTTTTAAACTGGATTTATTGTAAATTTCATCTTCGACTGGAAGCAGGTTTTTTTTTTTCTTGAAGATCAAATCATAACTTATATATATATAAGTTATATGTAAGTTATATATATATAATATATATATCATATATATCAACTTACATCAATATATAACTTATATATATAATTATATAATATATAATTGCATATATGTACACAAACACACGGGAATGAAGTGGCCCATTGGTAGAGCACCAAGTTGCCATGCTGAAGGCCCTGGGTTCATATACCTCTCGCTGGCAGACTTTTGTTTAATCTGTTATTGGCTGGAATGAATACTTGCTATATAGGCCTCACCCAGCCTCTATAAAGAGGGTACCAAAAATAAGAGAGAAAAATCTGGCGGTTGAGACTGATTTAAGACAAACACCCTGCACAATCATTCAGGTCCAAGTCTTTACCATGTACTAAATCCCAGACCCTTCATGGTTTGTGAAGTTTGAAGTTTTGTGAAGAGTGTTATTTATAAAATATATTCGTCAAACTTTCCATGAATCCATTTTTGATTATTTGTTCACCTTGCATATAATTTACCTTCTATTTATCATAAGCACAAAATTAAAATTAATCGTCCCTAAGGAAGGAATATAGCCAAAAAATACACCCTAGGAACAATATTTAAACGGAATATGTAACACCCTGTTGATTTAGTAGGGCAACTCAAGTCAGTTTCTGATTTATGACCCGAAATTCCTAAGTAAACAGCCATGTTTCATCTTTGATTGTGTTTCCCCAATTTCCTGCAATAGTACGGTGTTGAAAGTGATTTCTTGGCTTAATAACTGTTTGATATTTATAGCTTTGTAAGGTTTATAACGATTTTATAAATATTATCGATATTTTCAATCGAATCTGTGGCGATGTGCTTTATAAGATTTGTAATTATTTAACAAATACTTTAAATATTTTCAGTTAATATAAAGCTTCTGTTTCGGCCTCAGTCTGTTATTATAGATTATAGTGGCATATAGTTATAGAGCAGAACTAAAAAATCCGTGTTTTTCAAGGTAATGACCATGAAAAATGGGTAAATATATCTTAATCACTCGTCAAAACTGAATCAACCTAGCTTCAGAGCTTGTGTGCCTGAGACACTTGCGTCCGTAGTTTCCTAATGCTATTCCAAGCTCACTAATAGTTTTCCCATTTTTCCAAAAATGTAGGTTTTTAACTTATGTCGCTTTAGACAAACTAAGACAATAGCCTAACTATCTTGTCTATTAGGGAATATTATTACATTATAAGTGTTATATAGTAGTTGTATTTCATCCATAGCTTTGTACAAACTGTTGAAAAAGTTGAATAACGTCTCTACATTTATGTATTTTACTCTACTTCTGCAGGTCTGTATATACATATTATAAAAAGAATTATCAACCCTCAGCTTTTAGAGTTTATCTTAAATATCAGTAAAAAAGAGATGAAGGAAGGACTAACAACAAAAGCCCGGGGGTTCCTTCTATAAAGGATACACTGACCTCCCATCCTAGTTTGTTCTGGCTGGGCGGACTTTTTATATCTATTGAACATTTATCGGAAAAGTCAGGACAGAAAGCTCTTAGAAAAAGCCAAGTGTTTCGTGAATGAATGTCACATCACTAGATGCTTCGAAGATAAAATTTAAATTAAAGAGGCGAAATTTCATTGCGAATTATTTTATTTCATTTTTCATCGCTAAACGTACTTTGCACACAAAAGCGACTTTTCCGATAAAATATTTTATCACTTTTCCTATTTCTATTTTAAACTTAGTTAATGGTCAAATCACTAGTAATTTTTTTAAAATTTACAGATCACCATTACGCAACTATAAATATATTCTTTATGGAATTCACACAGTTATATCTGTGGCACCCGTGAATAGTGGGCTAAGTCGATTTTTGTGAGTTTCAAGCTATCTACTTAGAATCGTATTTTTTTTTCTCTTTTCTTGTGTCTAACACGCTAAATGTTCCGTCCATTGCAATGAAGGATATTCCTTTATCGTGGGCTGATACTCCAATCTTGAACTTAAATAAGTTCAGAAAAATTACGATTCTAAGTAGATAGCTTGAAATTCACAAAATTCGACTTAGTCCACTATGCACAGGTGCCACAGATATATTGTTCATTGAAAATTATCTACTTATGGATTAAATTAATAGCTATGCTATTTTTGATAAAATGATCAAGGATGTTTCAATGGATTTCAAAACCGGGTAACAACGAGAAATTTCAACATTTAAGTCAATTTTGGATATAAAGGTCTGCAAAAAAAAACTTTTTTAAAAATTGTTTTGATGAATGAAGACCAGATATGAGTGAAGGAAATGAACTTTGACACTCATGTTGCAGCCCAATATTTGGTAGTTTTTTAACAATTCAGCCACCAAAGTTTATAGGAATTCCAGGCATTTTTTCTTCCACTTCCATTTTAGTGACAAACCTTTCAAATTTTAAAAGTTTCCGGATGCCAGGCCCAACAAAGACTCCTTCTTTCAGCATATCATCGGATATATCAGGAAACTGTTCTCAAAGATACTTGAAACACTCTCCTTCTTTGAGTAATGCTTTCACAAACTATTTCATTAGCCCCTATTTCATATGAATTGGTGGAAGTAAGATCTTTTTAGGACCCTCTAAACATTATCTCTCAACATTTTTAACTCCAGAAATAAGAGCCTTTCTGATTGGTCAAGTCTGCTTTACATAGTGCTGTTCCCTGTCACGGCTATACCATTCACAGAGGAAACATGGAAACTTTGTAAACAACTTCGTTGACCTGGTAACATGTAAATAACTTTCAAATCCCCACAAATGGTCCATTCAGTAGCCGAGCTTATTGAGAACAAACTCATGATTTTTGTAGCACTCCTTCAAATGGACCGAGTGTCCAACAAGCACAGAAGCATATCGGTTACCATTGATGTGAAGAAGTATAGCTTTCAAACTCCTTTTTAATGAATCGATGAAAAGTCTCCATACCTCTGGTTCATAAGTGAGTTTGAACATTTCCATGATTCCAGGTACATTGTTGCAGAAAACTAGGTCACCCTCTTGTGTAAAAAAAGGGACAAACCCCTTTTCTCAAAATCGGTACCATGAAAATGAAACACCGGAGGCTAACATTCTTCAAGTCTAGACCCTAAAACTCCCGATGAAATTTATGGCTTATCTAGGGGTAATGGAATTTTTTCCGAAATCAGCACAAAAAATACTGTTAAACCCACTAGCTGAATATGCTACAATTGTTTCATCGCAAACCTGTATAATTTTAGATCACACGTACTTATTTAAAGAGGCTTTAAAAAATATTAAAAATATTTTAATTTTTTTCATATTGATAAAAAAACTATTCCATAAATGCAGTATAGTCGATATTCATGCAAGGTTAGCATGACAGTATGAATCAGCCATTAATGCTTAGGTCACTAGTTATTATTGGGGCCTCATGTGGGTATTATTTAATATGAGGGGTTTGGTTTCAATATCGGGTGTATATTTTTTTTTCAAAATTGAAAGTTAGATGTGTTTGTTTCAAAACCGTCCTTCAAAAATCAATACAAAAAATTCATTTCCTATCAAAAGTGGATACATCCATTATATTAAATGAAGCTATTTGATTTATGAAAAATCAAACCAACTAGATATGAATCATAATACAGTTGTTGATTGGAACAACTCCTTATGAGAAGTTTGGTTCACAATTGGCAACATTAGCGACAGGATACTCTGATTTGGTCCGAATCAAATATTGATCTTTATATGACAATCTTTATTTCCATAATCTTTATTAGCAACCTCTTAAATTCCTGATAATCCTCCGAGGCTTATGAAAAGAAGATGGACTCGTGACCTTCTAAGTTGAGCTTTCTTTTTGAGTACTAGCACCGGGTAGTTTCTCTACTTGTCTTTATCCATGCCATTATGTATCACTATAATACAGTTGTAGAATTCAATGAATAAATTATAAAAAAAAGAATATAGATTTACATTAAATCCATCGATATTGGAAAAATATCAACGCTCATTTCCCTCAAGAGAGGCACAGTTAAACGCGAACCCTTTGATAGCTCTATCACACGATTAATTATTCAGCAAAGCCCCGCTCTCGTAGGATCCTTTTAACTGGTTAAGATATAATGGCATAGGGTAGGAGTAGCGACTGTCCAAACAGGAGATAAGCTGGAGTCACGACGAGCTTTCTCAGAATCATGGCCATCGATCATTTCACTTAGCTAAGGCGCTGCTGCTCTTAAGCTCTGAGAACCCAAGAACATTGTTGTGTTTGAGAAACCCAAGTGGAAGGACTTTCCTCAACTGGGTCGGTTCTAGGATTCCCAATCTACTTAGGACAGATTATAGTACAACACGTCGACAACAAAAGATTACAAGATCTCATATAAACCATATATTTTTCGAATTAGATAATGCCATGAACTAAAAGAAAATATTATAATGTAACTACAACCCCGTAAAAGTCTAGGGTTCAGTAACTGGTAGAGACAGTACTGTTTCTTGGACAACGGTTGTGCAGGGAGGTGATTTGTCCGAAATCACACTCAACCGCCAGGTTTTCCCCCTTATTTTGGGTGCTCACTTTATAGAGGCTGCGTAAGCCCCAGCTTCAAGATCCCAACTTCGGCCGCTAAGACATTAAATAAAAATATTGCCAGCAGCGTGATGGGAAGCACCCCATACGAGACTGAAGCGAGAAGAAAATGTACGCCGTTACAGGCTAATTTTACACTTATCAGGCAAACACTCTTAGCTCCAAATGAATTACGAAAAATTCATATACATGACTATTTTATGACCCATCTTGGCTTATGGTGTAGAGCTTTGAGTCTTAGAATTTCTCTCGTATCCCAATCCATACATGCATGAGAGCAGGTACTTGCTTTGATTGGAGTAAACTTCCTATAAGATCATCTATGTTATTTATATACTCTTGGTGTCATGAATACACTTCTACACGTGAATCAAATATATCCAATCGTACAATTACTGGCTGGAAAAATTTCCTGAGGGAAGTATGTGCTAATGACCTGTTGGTTCATCCAATATAAATTATAGGAGGCGAGGGAATAGGCGAACAGAATGTGCGTCGAAATAGCCGCAACATGCTTTACATGGAGGAGGTATAACAACAGAACAATATATCCCCAGCACTTGGTATTTGGAGGAGTATGTAGGAACAAGCGGGAATGTTTTCTTTACGTTGTTCCGGATAGAACTACAGATACTTTGATAGAGTGCATTAAATACTCTATAGTTCCCGGAACTACTATTTATTCCGATTGTTGGAATTCAATCCATTGAAGGTATGAACCTAAGACATTTTACTGTCAATCATTCAAAAAATTTTGGGTTATACAAACAGGAGCTCATACTCTAAGAATCGAATCTCCATGGTCATCTCTCAAGAGAAGGAACGAAGAACGAGAGAATGTCACGTTTTGTGACATCAACATCCCTAATCAAAGAATCCCAGAACTACAACATAGTCACAAATATATTTAAGGAATATTTGTGGAATTTCGCTGCGAACGAGAATATGAATTAAATGAACATAGAAGCTTAGAAGAATTGGGGTTTATACTAAAAGATCGGGCGGTCAATATGAAAAAGAAAGACGGAACTGAATTTATATCTCGATCAAAAACACCACAACAAGAAAAACGTGGTAATAGATAATAGGCGTGGTAATAGATCTTCTTTTGTACAGAACAACGAATCTATTGTTAAGTTAAATTTTAATGATTGTACTTTCACAATCAGTACTTAAAATAAAGAAATAAATGTTTCGTTGTGTGGAGTTATACATTTTTTGTCAAAAAATTTTCCTCCGAATATCTCTCGGACATTGACAAATTCCTCATAATTTTATGACTAATTTCTCAAGCTCGTTACCAAGGAACGAGCTTTCGATTGTCATAAAATGACCTCGTCTGTTATCAATGTCCTAGGGATATTACTACTAATTACAGGCGTTACTAAAAAGTAACAGGCAGTCCTAAAGTAGAAAAAATCGAATAATTTATTGAGTTAACAATTTTCGCTAAGGTAATTAAATGTAACAATATCAGGACAGAAAAAAACATCATCCAGTACAAAGAATTCTTCATTTATTGATTTTCGAGACGTATCGACTTACACGAGTCATTTTCAATCACAAAATAATTATTGATTTATCCATCTAAAATCCATATTCGTAGTTTTTAATAATTTTTTAATGTAATTGTTATTGTTCTTGGTTTTTTTGCAGAAAATCAGATTTACCTTATGTATTTATGGACGGATATGGTTTTTGGATGCATAAAACCAATAATTATTTTGTGTTTGAAAATGACTCATGTTAGTCGAAACGTCTCGAGAATCAATAAATGAAAAATTCATTTGTACTGGATGATGTTTATTTCTTGCCTTTATGAAAACTAGAAGTCTTTTAGTCCAGTGATACATCACTTTTTTTTTTTAATATCAGGACAGTGAAAATACGTTTTTCTTAACTCACAACCATTGGAAAGGAAAATCTACTGATTAATCAATGATAGGTTTCACGCAACATCACACTTCATTATGTAACTGGAAACAGTAAAAGATTACTAGCCATCTACCTTGATGAATGCAGCTTATGCACTTAAGAAGCATTAGGAATGTAAACAAATATTTAAGTATTTTACAAATACACCTGCCATCCATAAGACAATCTCTATTCCTTCTGGTTAACAGGTTTGCGTAACAGAATTACATTGAGCAAAGGACTGGCAACTAGATCCAGCACGGCTTCGATAGTTCAACTGGCCCTTTTTGGTTGTAAGAATTACCAACATTTAACGCAACCGTTTTATATTTGTGTTAGGTTCATTACAGTAGTTCTTTCTGCCTGGAAGTAGTAGTGCTTGGAATTCTGAGGGAATAGTCGTTCGAAGACCGGTAATCAATGGTAATGTCGCTCGGTTAACTTTTTGCATTTGAGACACGGGAACATAAATAACTATAGCTGAAGCGGACCGCTAGCCCGATCCGGTCTCTATCGAAATGAGCAAGTGCCCGGGCGTAGATCACAAGCAGCTAATGTGCCACATAGAATGTTCGCTATCATTATTGTCCTTCGTTAAAACGGTTTTCTTGTAAAAATTATCGAGACGATAATTCTGGTTCTAGAAAGCTAAGAAACAGCGAATTTATGGGTTTGAATATACTGAATGTACAATGTTCAGTTTGTATTCTATATCTAGAGAGAACTCATTTATGAAGACAACGTAAATAAGGTTCAAAATTATTACAGCACTCTAGTTCGATATTATAAAAGAATTCAGTTATCACGGTTTACAGTTATTTAATAATTCATGTATTTTAATAAAGCCAGGAATAATTTTGTGTTACAAAATATCTATTTTAAATGAAAATTTGGCTAGTTAAAATGTTGATTATATATGATGTAACACCGTACTAAGTCATATCTACTAAATCTACAATTTTAATTTATAATTTAGAGCATTTGAGCAATTAATCATAGAACCCACCATTATATAGTTTTTATATAATAAATATATTTATAATATGTAAGGGAATCAACAATATCAAAAAACTAGTATATTAAGATGGAAACATTAACAATACATACTTAAGGAAGCAATCAATGAAGGGATAAACTCAGTGCCATTCTAGACATTGTATATCGACGACTTAAGCACAATAGGTCGTATCCTCTTAACAGTAAATTCTACAGGAGAGACAAAAATACGACAGTTACAATACTCAAGATATATTTGATATTTTATTAGATAAATTACAAATAAAATATAACAAGTATTTTAAAAGCATTTTAAGAGTATCGGTCGTATTTGATAATTTCTGCGCGATACGTCCTATTGCCTATTCTTGTTCTGTGGGTTACGTCCTATTAATATTTTATTTATAAGATTAGAAAAAAATAGGTGCCCAAATGTGTGGCTTACAACAAATTGTATTAACCAGATAAATGCAAAATTAAACATTTTTTCACAAAAGTATCAAACCAAGAAACTGTTATTTTAAACAACATAACATTTCATTGGGAATACTGAAATCAAGATACAAAATGTGTTTCTTACAACTAAAGGCAGAATGCTAATAAACAGAGATTTTTCTGCTATTCAAACAAACAACGGGATTACTCTATTTTTTTATTTTTTTTTTTTGTTTTCTTCAAGCTAACTTTTTGAATTGGCCGTACTCTTGACTAACGAATTAACGATTCTGGTTCTAAACTTTAGTTTTGTAGCTTTCTTCTTTGCACTAGTTTGTCCATTGTTTACTATTTCTTTTTTCTGTTCCGATTCGTATGATTCTCTTTTTTGCTTGGCTTTCTTACATCCTTTATTCTCATGTTCTATAGTAGATTTTAGTTTTGTAGCTTTCTTCTTTGAATTAGTTCGTTCATTGTTTATTATTTCTTGGTTGTTGTTTTCCGATACTTCATCTGATTTTGTTTATTGCTTAGCTTTCATACTTCCTTGATTCTTATCTTCCGAATCTTAAGCTTGAGTGAATATCCTTCACTTCTTTAGACAATACTAAAGTGAGTTCTTGTAAATCCTTATATTTTTTCTTTGTAATTTTTATTCGGTTGACGTATAATCGGCAACGAGGTTGGTTACTCAAATTATTAGTGTTTGAGCGGCAAGGCAATTCGACGTATTCATCATCGTAGCTTAATTTGTATAATATTTTTCCTTCAGGACAATACTTGAAAGTTTTTACATCGGCTACTTTAGTATCATTTAATATTCGTCCAGGTCGTATAGAATGGTATGTATAAAGATGCTTATCATCATATTTCATTTTTATATTCACATCAGCAACATAATTGTTATCTGAATAAAAACTACGAAAATTGTATGAAACATTTTAATTATCTTTTTCAATATTATTATGACCTTTTGAAAAATCTGATGCGGTGAGGGAATTAGGCAAAGATGAAAAGCGCCCCACTTTGCGTAGGAATACATTTTATTTTAGAATACCGAAAGTTCTATGATACCAGAAACACTAGATTTGTTCGTCGCTAAATGTATACTAATTAATATAAAACATGTCTCTTTTCAAACAGGTTCTTATAGGTAATTTATTAAATAAATTAGTCAAGAAAATAAAATTTTTATGTTCGGATTCATGATATTTTTATACAACTAAGTTGTATATTTATATACAACTCTAAGACAATTATAAACCTAGTGATAACTTCAGCAGTTACATGGTTTTGGAAGCCGGGATATACATACTACTGCTTAAACAATTTCTGAATTTTCAATGGGTCTAGAGTAAGTTTTGAGCTGGAAATTTTGAGGAAGGAATTCAAAATATCCAATTTATAAAAGTGGCTACTTTTTTTTTGCGTGGTAATACTTGTGAACTGGAATGTAGAACACCAACTGCTTGTTCCAAAAGTTCTTATCTTTGAATAATCACGAAGCGTACAAAAAGTACTTAAATTTGAAAAAAAAATAATTTAATAAAAAGTAAAAACCCGGACTTCAAAAATAACTCATTCTCGCAGGTGTATTAGACGGAATGTATATACTCGTACCTCCTAACGAGCTTTAACATGTCAACTTTACCTACTACCCACCTATGTTTTAGAAGTAAAAATGCCTGTAAATCCCAAAACTTGGGGCGATAAAGTTGGTTAGGAGTTAATGTTCTCGATTATTTATTGCTTATTAAACTAAAATTAATAATCGAACTGCATATAAACTGCTTACTTTATATGTAAATAAACTGCATATATTTCTAAGTGTTTGAATCTATAATAAGTAATGTGTAGGTGAAGTGTAACCATTACATCATACAAGAAATACCATAATTCGCAGGAAGCCCCTAAATTTCGGTTGCACTATCAAATCATTTCCCTCGGGGCATAGTTAAAGGCTGATCCAAAAAGGCGACATTATTTCGTCGAACCTATTCATTACCCTTATACTATAATTAATTTATTACCTTACATTACATTTTATTTACAATTAAACTTGTATAATAATAAATAACATTATCTTGTTCCATTTGATGACTCCTTGATAACAACTAAAGAATTCTTTAGATTATCAATTAAATTTTCGTTTTCACTATATTAACTTATTGCAGTTTCGAAGTGAATAACAGCAGTGATGATTTGAAGGGTGGTAATGAAAACATTAAAAGCATATAGTAATATTTATTAGTTACTATCGACCCGCCCCGGGGTCGCACGGGTAGTAAGACATATTATGTCATATTTTGTCAGCGTAATCTATTTTATTATGCAGAAATTATAACCATAAAAACAAAACAAAATATTTCTTTATATACGATTCATTTTCTTGCGCGTCAAGTTTTTGCGATAACCCATAAGATACTCATTTACATTATATGGTATAAAATATTCTAATAATGCGCATGAAATGCTTAAGGTAACTTAAGTATATAAATGGATAAATAATGTACTCATCTAAGTAGCTTTAAAAATATAGCATTGTACTTTATCAATTATTTATAAGATAAAATGGGTATAGTAAACTAACCTTAAAAGATAGATGTATGCTATCAATGAATTTTATGAGGATATATAAATCTCACCATGAATTGTTTCGTTATTTGTCAAAGCCATTGGGCAGCGTCTTCGATGAAACGTCCCAGGCGGGTATACTTTTTCCTACATTTCCTCAAAATATCGTTATATTCCAACCCATTTACACAAAACTGACAAATTATATACCTAAACCTTCCTGGTGAAGCACTCTATCTATTAGTGAAAACACATGAAAATCCGTGCAGCAGTTATTGAGTTTACAAACAAACATGGATGAGGACTTTGTTTTATAGTATTTATAGATTAGGGAAAACCAAAAAGCAGCAGTTGAAAATTCCATACGGGTAAAAATAATTAGAGTTTGTAAACTGCACATTCATTTATCATCAAAACGTTAAGAAGTAAACTAAAAAAAATATTGTTATAAGCTCGTTTCATATTTAATAATCGTTATCATTGTTTTATGGTTATTAAAAACAGATATTAACTTCTGTCAGTAGTTGATTGGAGTAGCTCAGTGTGTAGAGCGCTGATTTGCTGTTTCTATGATCTCGGTCTCAAATGTGTGTGGCAGATAAATAATTTAATGTGTTAACAAGCACAGACAAACCCTCTGGGATCTTGAGGGCCATCAGAACAGATAACTAGTAATACAAAACTGCAGAACCTGAAAATTAAGAAAAAATCTTTATTAAAAGCACATATTTCATTTTTATACAGAACGTAGACTCATTCCTAGGAATTTGCATAGTGGCTCTGTGAGCTATTCCAGTTAAATCTTGAATATTCATCGTACTGCCCTTTCCCACCCCCTACATAATAACTAATGCAAACTCACCCTTAAATGATGATGTTTAAATTCAATGCATGACTAAAAACTTCGCAGTTTTTAATATGAAAAGTTCTACCGCAGGAAATATAGGTGTGGATATTTGCAGGGAATTGTTTTGGCTTCAAAAAAATTTTTCAATGGAAACAAAAATTCTTTCGTATGATGAAAATGAATAACTATTTAATAGATGTTGAATAATTAATTATATACAAAATGACTACTATCAAAAATATTAATTTGAAACTAAACATCCACCATAAAACCGCTTTGAACTGTTTACATAAGACTGGATACCAAAAGAAGCTAGATACTTCAATTCCATATCTCTCCTTTAAAAAAAAACAGATATAACTCAAAATTGGCATTGTTGAGTTAAGCCTTCAATTGAATTGTATTGGTTGAAACCTTTTACTTCAGGAACGACATCTCTGATATTCGATTTCCAACATGTTTTTCATTAATTGTTTTTTTTCTAATTTTTTAAATATGTTTTTCAAAAATTATTAGAGTCCTATTTTGAGTTGTGTCATGTTTGAACTTGAATTTTCATGGGAATAATTACAACAGTTATTAGAAACTTCAAGCTTTTAAAAATTTTATAATGGATAATGAAAGAGTTTCATTGCCATCATTACAATAGGAACTCTTTGCTTTACCGATACTGACATTTATTTTTTTTAACTCTCCTGAAACTTTCAAATACTTCTGTTGAAAAATTAGGTTTTTGAGTTATGACGTTCTTTTGAAGGAGTTATTTGGAGAAACAGTGAAAAAAAGAAATGAATTCAAATATGTGAATCACTGTTGCCTCGAAAAACGTGAAAATACCGAATTTTTCTTTTTCCTCCGGATATTAATAGACCTCGGGAAAAACTTACTTAGTTTTTTAAGTATAAAAAACCAACTAATAAAAAAATAATTATACTATTAAATTAACTACTAATAATTTCTATTAAATTTTAATTTAATTGATTTAATATCTACTATCCAAGAAAAAAATAATGTATTCTTAATAAATAATACTTATATGACAACTACGAATGTTCTGAGTGGATTGAAAGTCCTAACCAATGGAGTGAACCGGGCAGATGTTACCCTGCGATAAAGTAAAAACTAATTTACGTAAAAACGTAAATAAAGATTATAATAAGGAAAATAAATTAATCTTACTGACTAATAAATATAGGTAAAATAAAGAAAACGAAGATAATAATTCACACCAATATGTCAGTCGGAATATGCAGCATTTCTAAAAAGGAGGGAGAAGAGTCGTATTTTTAACTAAAAAGAGCAATTTGTATTCAGTAGCAATTTGTCAACAAGTTTTGCATTACTATTAGTCATCGATGTATCCGATTTCTTCAAATTATTCCTCAGAAAACGTTCCAAATTAAATTAGATTTCGGTTAAAAGCTAAAATTACCTGAATTAATTCAGTTTTGGCAGGAACATGTAGGCGTTCAATTGTACTATTACGTAATACATGCCTTGACATTAATAACTACAAAGTAAAGGAAAGGGCAGTTTATGTTACCAAATTGTTAAGTAGGTATATATGAACATTTAATTGTTCCCTTAAGGGTTCAGATCATCATTATGTATTATGCTGGTTCTAAAAATAAATAATTATCACTAAATTAAATTTTATTTTAGTTTAAATACGTATACAAAGTTTATTGTGTATTTTTGTAATGTATATTCGTTGCGCAATATTGCTATATTTAAGTATCTTCGCCCTAGATGAAGTTTCCATTCAGTAACTAATCTTATTTTTCTTGTTACCTTCTAGGATGCTCCTGTAAAATATAACTATCAACTACACTGTAACATCAGGATAGAATGGACAGCCTTGGTATGAAAGTTTAATTCGTTTGCAGCAGAAGATCCGCTCAAGGTAAGTAATTGATATAATTATTTCATACCATAAATAATAAATATATATATATATATATATATATATATATATATATATATATATATGTATATATATATTAATGCAAACATACATACATGTATGTAGTGTATACATATTTGTGCAAACTTATTTTCAATTTCTATGGGAATTACTTAGTAATTATTGCAATTTGGTATAGCAAATATAGTACAGCAGTATTTTCATTAGTCGTTGCTATGACTAAACGAAAATTTAAATGTAATTGTATACATTTATTACAATTCAATTTACGTCTGGTCACCATTAACGCAAACAAATATATTTATTTATAATTTTTAAAGAGGAGCGTAGCTCCAAAAACTACGAGCATTTAGCGAGAAATAGTTAATTTAATTATGCCATCGTTTATAAAGATTATTTTATATATTTTTTTAAAGGTCCTTTCAATCCTAATAGTGCAAATACATATTATGCAACTTTAATATTCATATATTTTCTTAAATGTTCTAAGTAAAAAGTAAAACCAAACTAGCTTGATTTCCCTAATGCTTAATTTCTATCAAATATCTCAACAAATTAAGGATTGAATTTTGAAGCATAGGATAAAACTACGCACTGTTTAACTGTAAATGTTAATTATTTAATACAAATTAAGTTCTTTGATTCAGAGAAAAAAAGGTTATTGCCCAGTTAGCATTAGAATATTTATTTATTTACGCATAAAATCGAAAACTATAATCTTTTATTCATACAATATTCTGTTATTTTTTTAAGATAGAGTTTAGTAGTATTTGTATTACGGAACTTCTGATTTCTAGGTGTCGTGAAAATTTGTATTCTATGAACAACTGTAAATCTACTTTAACCTACCTGGGTCACCTAGTCTCTATGTTGCGGATACCTCTTAATACGAGAAAACCTGGTGTATTATGCCTGTTTTTGGCAAAAACCCCATCATAAATGGATTAAAAACACTGTAGCTTCTTTACGCTACATAGGCTCTAGTGTTACAAATCCTTCTTTTACATATCTTTATACGAGCAGATATAATGGGTTTATAATTGTTGGTCTATATATATAGACCTAATATATATCTAAAGTCATACACATGGCTAATAACAAAAACCGTTTATGCTATATTTATGCTCATTTTCAATAAATGAAGTATATCAGCAATAAGTATCAATTAGCAAATAAAATTAACCTATAAGTAGAATACAGAAATGATATTGTATTTTGTCAGAAATTGGCAGCATTAGAAAGCGATATCAATTTTATCAATGTTATCCAACTTTCTTTCGTTTCTATTATTTTTTTTTAATCTCCTTAAATAAATTGACTATATATTGTTACACAACTGAGCTAAGAACACAAAAACTGAATTAGTTGATTAATAACTTAAATCCGATCTTTTCAGCAAATGTTAATTAACAATAGAATCCTAACTTATTCTTACTCTTAAATACAGTAAATGTTGATTAATAATAGAATCCTAAATGAAGGTTTTAGTAATGCAAATGGAGTACTATAGAATAGTAAATAAAATGAGTACTCTACAAAATAAATGTTGTTATTCGGTAACAAGGAAAAAAATATTCCATGATAAAAAATACATATAGTATGTATTGTACTTAGCAAACCTCAATGAGAAATTTGAAACATATTCATAGGATTCTTTCTATCATCATTCAGCTTTAGATGCACTTAAGCTGGTCGTTAATTAGAAACAAGTTCGGCTCGTGAGCTAAGCCAGCAAACTTCTAAGCTTTACTCCAACCAACTTAGCGCTAAGGTAGAACCTAGAAGAAGCCAATAAGCATACTTGAGTCTATAAGAGTCTGAAAGGCCCGATGAACAAGTGTTTAAGTCGGATTTTGTCCAGAGAGAGTTAATTGCTTTCAGATAACCGGAATCGTAGCATTCTCGTAGTGTTTGGCTTGAAATGGAGTTTTAATATAAACAACAACTACTTTCCAAGCCAATGCCTTAATTAGCCTCTTAAATCACTACGAAAATAAGTCGATTCCGCTTACTTAAGTACAATTATCTCATTTTAGTGAAAATTGAACTTCACCACTTATTCACTTGGGTCGTAGATATACTGCGTTGATATACAATCAGTTCTTAAAATCGCCTGATATGAGTATTGCTATTTCGCTGTCCCTTAAATTTAATATAGATAATATATTATAATAATATATTATATTACATATAATATATTACGGAAATACCAAATGTTAGGGCAAATATAGTATGTTAAGCTTTAATACCATATCCGAACCTAACAAAATAAAATGACTAAAAGAATAAAAGAATACAAATAATTACACATGCTTGAAATTGCCTGTTTAATAACACATATTTTACCTTCAGGAACACTGAATAAGTTCAAAATACTCATTATCTTAAATCATTTATAACTAAAACAAAAAATGTATATAATTTACGAACGATACTTATATTTCGAATTTTAAAAATATTAAGAAGAATATGGAGCGGAGTGGCCGAAAATGGGGTAGGGAGAAGAAGAAGGAATGAAGGGCTGACAGAGAGCCTGATATGGTGACGATGGTTAAGAAAGCAAGAATAAGACGAACGGGACACGTAGAAAGAATGCCAGACCATAGGGTACCGAAGACAATGCTCTATGAGAAACCAAATGGCAAACGAAGCAGAGGACGCCCTCGGATGAGATGGCTGGACGATGTCGAGGTCATTAAGCTGCTGGGAGTACATTTAATGTACTCATTATACATAATGTACATCATGTATAATGTAGTACAAGATTGGAGGAGAATAGCCCAAGATCATAGAGATTGGTTAACTGTGGTTGTGAAGGCCCTTGTTCTTGAAGGGGCGGAGAGATAATAATAATAATAATAGTATTTCGAATTTTACCATATTGATTTTTAACCTAAATAATAGGTAATGAGAATAACTCTATAACAGTCTTGTTAAATTCAAATCCTGCATCAGAATTTTCAGAATAAGAAATCTAATCGGTCTCCATTCATAATTACCCAAGAGAGTTCACTAAGATGGAAAAAAAACGAATTTTATAGTCGTCAATCTCAAACTATCGATCTACATTTATTTTTGACAGTTCTATACGTTATAATTTCCGTAGTTTTATTTTAAACCAATGTTGCCTCCGTAAAACTTAACAGTAAGTTTAAGTGCAGATCTTTGCTGTGGAATAAGTACATGTGGTGAACTTAATAAACATCTTAAGGCAGAAGCAAGTAAAATAATAATTACTACTATAAGGAAGAAATAGCTGGGGGTGCAGTCAATAAAAACACCTAAATAAGTTACACTTATTTAGGTGTTTTTTATTGACTGCACCCCCAACTATTTATTCCTTATATTAGAAGATACAGTCGACCAATTCTTCTCTAACTAAAATAATTACTACTAAATTGAATTGTCAATCTCACCAAAATAAATACAGTTGAAACTGAAGCCCGGATTGTTTAAGTATAACTCTTTAAGGGAAAATCTAAGAAAAATCTAAATTAAAAAAATGCAGTAATATGAAGATGAACTTTGCTAAACCTGGTGTGCACTTACTTCACGTCGCCTTGCATGTTCCCAACCTACTCATCCAGAAAGATTGAAATGCTAGATACCCGTTTCGTGGGTTCGCCAAGAAAAAAAATGTAAACCTTTCAGGCACGATTTGAACATTTAAAATGCTTTGATTTGACATGATTTCTGGTCTTTCTGCCTCAACAAGCTCGACTCTTATTGCTGATGGATTAAACACATTGTTCATTGATAATTGATCAAAGTTTATATAAGTGGCTTTAACTGTCCTTAAACATTTAAAAGATTTGTCCGCCCTGCACTGTTTTAAAATTCAAAAACATCCACTCATAAAGTTAAGACATGGACAGCTGCTTTAAAATAGGGAAGCAAAGCATATTTCTTCAATTTGAACAGAAAAAAAAAATATATTTGTCCAATTCTCCTCTTGAGAGTAGGCGATGCGTTAATTTTTTAGAATAAGGCACATGATTCTGACTAGATTTCAGAATAATTAAAAAAAGACAGATATATAAAAATTTATACGATCCACAACCACAAAATTTCTGAATTGATAACTTTAAATATTAAGAACCTGGCTGAATGTATAATTATTAGGATATATTCCAGAGTTGGGCAGTAGTTAACTACATTTGTAATTAACTACACAAACAACTACTTAAGAAAATAACTTTAAGTAGTTGCAACCACAATTACTTTCAGTAGTTGGTAGCGCGCAACTACTATTTGTCAACTATCAGTTATGTAGTTGCAGTTTTGAACTACAACTACTGTAGTTGGAAAAAGTATTTATGACGGCGAATACCACATATTAGTTGTAGTTGTAATTACGGAGCTACAACTACAGTTACACTTCTACGAATAATTCACACTACACGTGTTTGCAAACTTTTAGCTTTTGTTTGTAAATACTTACCTACGTAATATCATTTAAATAATCAATTTAATATATTTTGGTTTTATCACACCCATTATTTTGCCAAAGAAGCCAAAAAATATTATTTGGAAAAATCAATAGAAGTTCAATGAAAAATTATTTTATTCAATTATTATTATTATTTATTTCAGAGTAGAAATGGCTCGCTACTAGAAAGCAAGGGAGACAATAGTTGAATTAATTGGGTTTTTTATTAATTTTTTTTGTTTCTTAGATTGCAGAATGTGAAATGTAACTAAACTTATATTTTGAATTTTTTTTTCCAATTCAGGGTTATATTCTTAACCTGGAGATAGACTATCTCCATTAAGTCTAAAACCCTGAATATATATAAGTATATAACTATCTTAGATAGTAAATGGATCTTTAAATATGTTTAAAGATATAAATACATACTTTCATATGACTAAAGGAAGACATAACCTTCCTCCAAAGAGATAGACAACACGAACACAGCAATGAAACTTCCACATACGAGTATCTAAGGTAGAACTAAACTAATTGTAAGGCAGATAATTCGAATGAAATGTCTCCCTAATTCTAACACTTGCCTATCAAAATAACCAAAGTTCATGTTAAATGTTGTTAATATTATTAGGTTCCATTACCCTTCGTGACAATCAGTAAACAATTATTTGTCAATAATAACACCTTTATGTTATACAAAAACTAAATAAATGTAAAATTCATATCGCCAATTATTTTTTTAATCTATGATTTTCAAAGATTCTTTATGTTTTATATATTGGTTAAGTTGCAAGTTATTTTCAATAGTAGATACAATTTTTTTTTAATTTAGTAATACAAAAATCGAATAAAATATTGGAAAAAAGCCATTTTTTTTTAAATTTGTCTTTATTTTTTATTATTTTTTTTTACAATCAGTTAGTTTATTTCAGCCTACCCCTTAATAAAATAAAATACCCCTTTACGCTGATTCCAATTTTTCATCATCAATAACTGTAGTTGTAATTATATAACTACAGTTACAACTATTAGTTAGTAGTTGGCAATGCAACTACTTTTTCTAACTACAGTAGTTGTAGTTGTGAGCTCCAACTACTTCTACAGTAGTTGGCCAATAGTTGTGGTAAGCCAACTACTAACTACAAGAGTAGTTGTTGCAACTACTTTCGAACTGATTAAGTTGTAGTTTTGTAATTTGTAGTTAATTGCATTTTGCCCAACTCTGATATATTCTAAACATTAGTTTTGTAGTACTCTAAACAAATTCAATAAGATCAATAAACTTATACCTACATTTGACATTGAATGAAAATCAAAGTTTCGAAACGGTATTACAGTTTTTAGAATGAAGATATTATAATTTTATTTATAGCAAATAAATCGCTTTTAATAGTTTTTATCCTGATTGTGTTTTTCTCAGAGACAAAGAACGCCATATCCACAAAAGAGATAATATTTAAGGAAAATTGACATAAATAAATGCTAAGATCAACTACTTCCAATTATTTATCAATGCCAATAACACAGTAAACACTTTTCTTTAACATGTTTCCATTAGTAAACAAATTTTCATAGTTGAAATTTATGGAAATCTGGCTCTCCTTACAAGAATAAAAAAATGTAATGATGGTTTCCTTTACCTTCGGTATAAAGATATTGGATATTGTTAAATTCACTTGTACTTTGAATAGTTTAAATGAATATTTAGAAAAAGGGAAACTACTTAGGATTATTTATAACTTTCGAAATAATTTAATTCGAATTCAAAAAGAAGTATACGCGCTTCTAAACATATTATAAAACAAAATCCTCGGCCGTTCATTTTTATAATATCTATATAATAAATTACATTAGCTGAGATGGAAAGAAAGAAAATCAAGACTCCCGATGAAGCTTAACCAATGATATTCACGTGGCCCTTAGTGGCCGGTACGTGATAAAAAATAAAACATTACACAGACAAATTATGTAGGCCTAATATGCCTCATTACCCGAGCAAAGCTGGGTTGGGTCGCTGGTATATAATAAAAATCATGCTGACATTGAGGTAGCAAATGGATAATTAAACAATGTGTTTTTATTGTTTGCATTAAAATGAGATGAGTCTCGAACAAATTATAAAAATAAACTTTTGACTGAAATAAATTTAGGAAAATCCACTAAAAACAGGATACGATTAAAAAATTTCTCGGAGTATACGGAAAGTTGTGATAAAGAATGTTACTTCAAAGAAAAAGATTTCACTTTGAAACCGGAGATTAGCCGTTAGAGGTCCTCAGATATAACTTGTATATTTGTTCCGTAGAAGTCCGAGCAAAATTGATTTCATGAATGAAGTCAATGATAAGAAAATTGTATGAAGAAAATAAAAATCCTATAAAGCTGTTATACTGTATTAGAAAAGTTGGTTTCCACAGGGAATAAAGACGAGGAGATTTACAACTGGACCATAAGGGAAACCTAATGGAAGGGATGCCTATAGCACAGGTATTCAATGGCATGGAAGCAATCTTAGGTTTCTTTAATGGAAAGCAAAGATACATTGCACGTAATGAAAAGTAACCTATGATACAGATTTAATATTCTTCACTATTTATAGCGGCAGATAAACCAGTTATCCTGTTGACAACCGTAAATCGACTGTCTGAGATCTAGAGACCGTCCTGGGGCACATCCAGTCTCTTTGTAAGAAATGTACCCTTGATTATAGAAAAACTTAGCGTTTGGACGTGACTTCGGTCAAATTACCTCCTTACACAGACGTTGGCTAAGAAATAGTACAGTCCCACCCACTCCCATACTGAAGCCAATAATCTTCAAGGGTTTCTGCTTACTTTTAGGTTACACCTTTTCTCCCCCTTGTCTACGAAAAACAATTTTTTTTTTTAAATTACAGCCAAATTTTCTTATATAAAATAATAATATACATGCCACTAAATCTTCAATCAGCCTTTTAATCATTGAAACAAATATAAATTTTTAATTATATAACATTCCGTTTATTATAAATATTAAAATTTATGTATGAATATTACAGTGGGTAAAAATATATTTTATTCAACATTTGTATTCAATGTATTTTGAGGAGGTGCTCCCATATTTTATTTCTCAGCAAGTCTCAAAGGATCATTAAAAAAAAGGAAAACCTATAATTGGCCACAGTAAATCGTAGAGGAGTACTATTTCTAAGCCGCTGTGCTGCAACTGTTGTGCAAAGTGATACCTTGACCGAAACACACATGACCGCAAACTTCTCCCACCAGTTCAGGGTAGTACTTAATAGAGGCAAGAAGTCATTAAGTCATCCGAGCATACAATTAGCTTGCCATAGCCCGATTTTAATACAGGACCTATAGCTCAGCAACTCACCGCTCTACACATTGAACCATTTACTACAAAGGCTCATAATTGAAAATAATAACCCCCGTTGTGCACCATATAAGCTTTAGTTTGCCTATAATAATTTTCTTTCTTTTTGTGCCTCTATTATCCATGAAGCGGTAGAGCGCTGAGTTGCGATGCCGAAGAACCTGGGTTCAATTCCCGCCCACTGGCTGACTTTTATATATCTGTTATCGGGCGGATATATAGCCTAAATCGTCATTCTTCCTCTATAAAGTGGGTATCTAAAATAAGAGGTAAAAATCTAGCAATTGAGCGTGATCTAGGACAAATCGCCTCCCTGCACAACCGTTATTCAAGTAACAGCACAGTCTCTACCATATACTGAAACCCAGACCCTTCACGGGTTTGGTACAGGTTATGATCCATGAAAGGTTTTGGTTTCATCATATGGTAGAGACTGTAGTGTTTCTAGAGACTGTATCCCTTCCTTTGATGAAGTCAAGATTGTCTAGAATTGGAATGCTCCTAGGCCAGAGGGTAAGAAAGAAACTCTACTATGGTTAGCCCCGTTGCCATGCGAATAGTTTATTATACGCAATGGCCGCCCTTGGCATGGCCTCATATGGATCTAAGTTACGGCCCGGACAAACAACCGGAGGTGCTCCTAACGTGTTGTGTAGGTGTTCCATGGCGCCCCTTCCCTTAATGTGGTGGGAAGTATTCAGCCGCCAAGTAATGAGGTGTACAAAAAAAATGACCGTTTTTTAACCAAATATTTGTATTATTATTTCTCTGATGGCAACTAACCGTATCTTTCGACACACCACACTCCCTGGCAAGTTCGCGAGTACTTATGGACGGATTGGACTCAACAGCTTCCTTCAGAACCTCTTCAATATCCATGGTCGCCCGGAGCCCTTCTTCCTTTCTAACGTCGTATCTCACTGCTAAATTTTTCAAACCAACGCCGCACAGTGCTCTGGTCAAGGACACCTTCCCCTTCATATTTAATAATTTCACGAGTTTCTTCAGTGGCTGTGAAATTTTTTTTCCAGTAATGTCTTAAAATGATGAGAATTTCGTAGGAAACTGTCATGTTTCTTCTTTGAAATAAATAACTAAACCGAGGCTTTTTTTGAAGAAATCCTGTGTTAGTAAACAAGCTTAGATAATGCTCCAAAGGGATTATTAAGTGTTGGTAAATAATAAATAGCATTAAAATATTAACAGACTTTTGGACTCTGGAATTTGGTAAACGGTCATTTTTTTTTATACACCCTATTAATCCCTAGCGTGTCACTCTCCTCCCGAATAAGAGCATTATTAAACTCCCTGCCGTAGTCTGACACTATTTCCTCTGGGACTTCTTACGCCGCACACCATTGCAACGCCCCTTCCCATATCGCCTTTGGTGTTTTACCTTCCACTCGCCATAGCCAATTTGCTGAACGTGTCCATAATGGTTATCCATGTCCGTCCCTCACTGGAGTATAAGTCGACTTGAAGCGACCGTTATGGTACAAACGCCGTTGGAGTAATCGTTTGTTCTGCTACAGAGGTTGGTGATCGTATTTCCAGGTATTCCAGGTATCCCACTGGCATACCGTACATTGCCAGATACACTTCTTCACCGTGTGGGCAATTTTCCGCTAGAAATATAATAATTTTAGCGCGCGTAGTGTTTCTTCCATTCCCCGACGATTCGTTTTCCAAACGTGATGATCGTCCACGATTTGCCGTTATATACTAGGGTCAGTTACTGTTTCCACTTGTCTCAAGCAACGAGTAATCGGATAGCCTATCCCGCTCTTGGCGCCATAAGCGTTGTAATTTCTCTAGAACCACACGATTTCCCAAGTGTAGAACCCTACCGGGTACGCTATTTCGGTAAAAAGCATCTCTAGCTCATTTTCGTCTGTTGTAGCAGGGATACGAATTACTACAGTCGACAATCTCTCATATTCACTAGCACAAGATTCAATTCCGGAACCCTGCTTTGTTGTAATGATCAATTGATGCTTTTTACTTCATAGTAATTATTAATATAAATCGTCCGACTCAGGTAATTCCGTCGGACGATCTGTAGACCCTGCACTCTCTTCTGAATTTTGCCTAGAGTTGGAACCGGCACCCATATACATCCTGTAGAAAGTATTCCACTGCCCACATTACTGCTAAAAGCTCGATGGTTATATACCTCCGCTCCGCTTCGTTCAGCTTCCGACTTGCAAATGCCAAAGGATTTTTGCCTGCTTCAAAATTTTGGGATAAAACAGCCCCGACGGCAACGTCACTTCCGTCTGTAGTAATCCTAAAAATGTTCCGAAAAACAGGGAAAGCTAATAATGGTCAGGTTGTGAACACTTCCTTACATTTCCGAATACTCTTGATTTGTTCGGCGCCCAGCACAAACCGCTTCCTCTTTCTCAAAACCTCGGTTAAGGGATGTGTCCTCTATTCCCAGAATGATTTTACGATAGTAGTAAATCATGCCGAGTAATCGTCTTATTCCCCGAACATTCGTAAGGAGCGGTGCTTCTTGAATTGCTTTTACCCTGTCCGGATCCGGATGCACTCCTTCCAGCGAAACAATATGTCCTAGAAATTTTATATCCGTTAGCCCAAACTTTGACTTATAACGGGATAGTTTGAGTCCGAATTCCCGAATCCTATCCATCACTTTCGCGAGATGTTTCACGTGTTCCTCCTCGGTTCGACTGAAGACGATTAGGTCGTCCATAAAACTTACGTAAAACCTTCTCCCAGACCCCACTGAAACTCGTCCATTAGGCGCTGAAACGTTAATGGCACCCCTTTTATGCCCCTTCGCGGCATCTTAACAACTTCGTAGTGGCCCTTCTTCCATGAAAACGTCGTCTTGGGAATGTCCTCCTCGGTCATTCTTACTTGGTGGTATCCACTCTTTGAGTCCAACGTACTGAAGACTGTTTCTCCTGATAATCTATCTAATATGTCATCAAAACGCGGAAGGGGGTATCGTTTTCTTTTCGTCCCCTCGTTTCATGAATAATGAAGAATTATCCCCTGTTTCAAAAGATCCCTTAATTGATCTCTTATTATCTCCCTTAACGCTTGAGAATACCTCCTGTCTTTGACATACACTGGGGTTTCCTGTTTCAAATTTATCATATGCACAGTTTTCCCGGTAGTCGGCGAACAGTCACCCTCTTGATAGAATAAATTTCCCTGGACTACCTGTTCTATCCTATTCCTATTGCAGTCTGCTGCCGATCTCAATACCCGTCCGCTGAGTTGTTAAGGGTTAATACTTGTGAGTCCCTATCCGATATCGCCACGTTTTCCGATTCATATCCATTGTTAACCCTGCTTCCCGTAAGATGTCGCACCCAATATTAAGGTCATATACCGGCATCAACATATTAATCACGTGCATCATGATTTCTGCCTTACTTCCTGTTTAATTAATGGCAATATCCCGATCCTAAAGGGATTATCTTAATGGAACATTTGTCCTCCGAGCCCGATATTATCTTAATTGAACATTTGGTCGACCAGGGCCGGATTCTTTCAAAATTTATCATTGTAAAAGTAATTTGCTTATGTTAAAACTCATTTAAAAAAAAATATATACATTTATTGAATTTTACAACGTATACGGAATACATCAAATAAATATAATGAAAGATAAATCATGTCCAGAGACACAGGCAAGTAGAGAAACTACTTAGTGGTAGTAATAAAATAAAAAAATCAGCTTAGAAGGTCACGAGGCCATCTTCTTTTCAGACGCCTCGAAGGATTATCAGGAATTGAAGAGGTTGCGATGTTTGAAACTAATGGGTAAGTGTGAAAATGAAGTTTGCCATGGAAAGATTGATTTCGGATTCGGACCAAATCAGCAATAAATGGTTAATTAAGGTCATTATGGATTACTATGTTCGTAACAAAGTAAGGAGCATTGAGGATTTTACGAACGATTTTGGATTGTAAGGATTAAATACGAGAGCAATTCGATGGTTTAGTGGAGCCCCAAAGCTCTATTCCGTAAGCCCAGATGGGTCCAATTATTGTCATGTATATGAATATTTTGAAATTAATTGGGAGCTTAGAGCGTTTGTCTAGTAAATGGTGAAGTAGCCTTAAAATAAGTTTCTAAATAGTTTAATAATTTGGAAGTTTCAAATGAGGATTAAAATTACTATCAGCTACTTATGTTCTAAATGAATTTAGGTTATCATGAATTACAGAAATTAAGAGTTCAAATGTTCCAAACCTACGGTAGACGAACTTGTTAAAAATGTTCGGTATAACCTTGAGTGCTTATAGTTTTAATTTAATTTGCATCTCTAAATTCCTCTTTTAATATCAAATACTAAGGTGAATAATATTAGCACATAGTTTTCAATAATAATTGTATTTTACAGGATGTATATCTTTTTAATTTAAATAAGTTTTGTTATTCTAGGTACACCGAGCAATTCTATCACGGTTTAGCATCATATTATCACATATTTTTACATTATTGTAACAAAACACATAAAGTTTAACCACATCAGTTAGCCTTGTTTTTATCAGGAGCGTAGGTTATGCACGGTTCTCCGCACTCCACGATGTCCCACTCCACCAACGATAGATATCAGAACTGGTAAAGTTTGGGGGACGAACGATGGTTAAAGCAATATAGAACTTGTTCCGGAGGATGTGAAACTCAGAGGGGAGTGGGAGGAAAATCTAATTATACCTATATACAAGAAGGGAGACCAGACCTTATGTGAGAACTGCAGGCCCAATTGCCTCTCTTTGGTGGTGTATAAAGTGTATTCACGGATCCTGGAGCAGCGGCTGAGAGCACATCTAGAACCCAACATAGAATGAGAACAAACCGCTTTCTGGCCTTCAAGACCAACCCAAGATCATATCTTCTCTCTCAGGATGGTTACGGAGAAAGCGTTGGACCGAGGACGAAATGTCTACCTTGCCTTTTTGGGCCTCAAAACAGCCTTTGACACGGTTGCCAGACAGGAGATTTGGACTGCATTAAAAGTAAGAGGATACCACCAAACCTGATTAGCGCCATCATATCAACGTACCAGGACCTAAATGATGTGGTTAGATTAAATGAAATGAAATCTGCTTTATTCAAAATCTACAAAGGGGTTAAGCAAGGAGATATCCTCGGCCCACTCCTGTTTAAAATTGTCATGGACGAGGTATTGACGGAAAGCAAGTGGAGAGCACCCAGAGCAATCGTTGGTTACTGGAATATGGTGTCCAAGGCCCAGTGTTTCGTTTATGCAGACGACAGTGTGGTAGTAGCAGACAATGTGGATGATCTGCAAGTTGCAGTGGAGGATCTTAAAAGAAGAGGACTCGCCATCAATCCGGATAAAAGCAAGGTTACGCAGGTGGGACGGGAGGAGGTGGAGCTCAGGATTGTGAGTGAAGGACACCACTTCTTTTTATATTTATGAATATCTGGGAACGATCATCAGTCAGGATGGGAAGATAGACCAGGAGGTTATGCATCGAGTGCGTAAAGCAAACCAAGTTTTCTTCCAGATTTCCAGAACTCTGGTGGGCAAGCAGAAGGTGAACAAGGAGGCGAAAGTTAGCATCTTTAGATCTGTCTTCCTGCCGGTCTTGTTATATGATGTCGATAGCTGGATACTACTGGACAAGAATGCCTCACGAGTGACGTCAGCAGAAATGACAAGACGAGACTGCGCAAGGAACAGAACAATTAGAGACACCTTGGGAGTTAGACATGTGAGAGATGTCATAGAGGAACACCAGCTCAAGTGGCACGTTTGCAGGATGGAGGACAAGCGTAGAGCAAGATGGCTGATGGAGGCCAGACTGAGAGAGCAAAGACCAAGAAAAACCAAGGGCAAAAAGCAAAGACTCCATGCTTAACAGCATAAAGGAGATATAGAAAGAAGAAGTACAGCTATAATAGAAGACACCCTAGAAGTTTACAACCAGTTAGTTTCTTTGGTTTCCTCTGGCGGCTCTGGCCTAGGCAGATTCTCCAGTAACATCCCTGAAGTTTTAGGCCATATTTCATTGGAACATCATGAGATACCTCTACATTTAGATTACTCGCAGACGGTAAAGTTACTGGGCCTGAAGTGGAATCCTCAATCTAATCAGCTTGGATATGCCGTAAATGTGTTCGAAGATGCTAATACCAAGCGAGGAATGCTTTCAATTGCGCACGTATCTTTGATGTAAATGGATATATTTCTCCCGTAATATTTTGAATAAAATGTCTTCTTCAAAGATTGTGGTTGTTGCACTTTGACTGGGATGAGGCCATTCCCTCTGGCCTTAGAAGATAGTGGTTATAATTCATTCAAGAACTCTCTCTCCTCTCACAGGTGACTAAGCCATGTTATATCCTCAGTCATTCCCTTTCTTTTTTTCAGATAGTTTCCTTTGCCGACACTTAAGACAAAGGGTACGGATGTGTAGTGTACCTCTACTGGAACCTCTACTTCCTCCGGAAGGAAGACTCCAGTGGACTGGTAGATACTAAACTCGTCAGAGCTAAAAGCAAAGTCGCTCCCCAAAAGGTTCTTAGCATTCCACGTTTAGAGTTAAACGCTGCTCTCTTATTATCCAAGGTTTTGTCTACTCCTCAAGTTTTCTTCCGTCGCATAAAGCTTCAGCAGATATATTGTTTTTCCAACTCTTTCAACGTTCTGTGGTGGCTTGAGACGCCGCCACATCAACTCAAACCATATGTTGCAAATCGAGTCGTCCAAATCCACACCAATATTGATAACGCAGAGTGGCACTGTATTACAACGAAAGAAAATCCCGCGGACTATGGTAGCAGAGGTATCACACCCAACGTTATGACCCTTTAAAGTTTGAGAAGAGAGGAGAATTTGTCAAAATATTTTACGTCTCATTAACCCTCTGTGTTGAGAGGAAAGGCAGGGATTTAACTTCACATAGAGATGCAGGTGGATCAAAAACTCTGAGAGGCCATTCGTCAATAGAAAACTGGGAGAAGCAAGGGTCTTTCCTATAAATCTGGTGGTCAATTATTACCACATTGATCCCAAAAATGTCCCATTTGGCAGGTATTTGTCATTGTGATTATTATCACAGGTTTACACTTCACGGTGGCCATCTTCTTATGCAATCTCTTATCCACGGGCATTATTGGATTCCTTTCTTGCGGCAACTAATTAGGAAAAGGGTATTCCATTGTTTACCATGATAAAAGTCGAAAGCAAAACCTCCTCATGGCAGATCTTCCCGCCAGTCGTGTTACTCCAGCTCGCAGATATCGGGAGGTTCAGGTCGACTACAGAGGTCTGTTTTTACTCAGGGAGTCTCGCCGGCGTAACTCTGCTAAATCCAAAGCCTGGATATCTGCATGTGCACTAAAGAGGTCCACATAGAGTTGGTTACCTCCCTGAGCACTAATGCCTTATTCTCAGCTCTGGACCGCTTCATAGCTCGATGAGGCCTTCCCGCACGTGTCTACAGCGACCAGGGCTTCAACTTCCTAGCAGCAGCAAGGAAGTTAAGAGAGCTTTATGCTTTCCTCTCCCTCCATCAGCAGAAGATCTCAGACCACCTAACTTCGTCTCAGATTGAATGGCGCTTACATCCTCTTTCTACCCCCCACTTCGGCTTGTGGGAAGCGGCTATTAAATCTACAAAACACCATCTCCATGCCATTCTGCAAGACCAAGCAGACGCCTATGGAGAGTTTAACACTTTGTTAAATCGGATCGAATCTGTCCTGAATTCTCGACCCCTATGATCTATTACAAATTCTCCGATTGATTACTTGGATTATTTGTCCCCAGGCCACTTCCTGATCGGACAACCCCTTCTCACTCTTCCTGAAAGTTCCGAAGTGAAAAGATTTCATTTGAATACGCGCTGGGAGTTAGTAACGCGTTCCTTGCGCCACTTCTGGAAACGTTGGTCTCAGGAGTACTTGCACACACACTACTCGTTCGAAATGGACTTCTTCCCGTCCTAACATAATGAAAGGTAGTCTCGTCTTTGTTCGGAAGAGATACTTCTCCTCAGCAATGGATTCACGGGCCAGTAACTGAAGTAATACGTCTGAAGTCATAATGGAGTAGTTCGTGTGGTAAAGCCTCGAACTGCTCACTCTGTCCTTGTACGTCCAGTAAACAAGATCGTTCCCCTCCCAGAGGGACATGATCACTGAAGTTATTCAGGTTTATTTCCCTTAAGAAGATTACATTTCTTATTATATTTATGTATGTGTTCTTTTTTATAATCTTTTTTTTATGAGTGTGCTTTCCTTTCACTCCAAATTTAACAGCGTTATTTAATAACTCCAAACAAAGTTGCACCTAGACAAGACCATCATTCGCTCTGTCCTGATGTATGGCTCGAAAACCTGGACAACAACCAAGGCCTGCGAACATGACCTCCTGCTGTTTGAGCGGAAAATCCTTCGCCGGATATTCGGAGGAGTGCTGGTGGATGGAAACTGGAGGAGACCAAGAGCCAGGAGCAATATGACGTATTCAAAGAACCGAATATTGTCCAGGTCATAAAACTGAGCCTTTGCGGTGGACAGGGCATGTGATCCGCGGCTTAGATTGACGGAGTGGCGGCTGATGCAAGGAACATCCCTGGTGTGCGCAACTGGATGGCAGCTGCTCAGATCCGCGACGATTGGCGGAAGCTGCTGCTGGAGGCAAGGACTCATCACTGGGTTGTTGGGCCGAATTCGTTAGTTAGTTAGATAGACTTCCCTTAGAATCACCAATAAAATCCTTACTTACATACACGATGGATTAGCCAAGGTAAAATAGATTTACAAAAAGCGAAACTAGAAGTATAATATAAATAAAATAGGACAAGGTTGAAAATACTATAAAACATATAGGAATCGCTCAGTTTAAAATGATCCAACTCCTTACCAATAATACCTAATTAGACTCATCAAACTCAAACCGAGTACATAGAAAACAATTTTACGATTCTGAAACTATTATCCCTCTTCTAGGGTATATACGCTGCCACCCAACTGCAGGTTTTTTTCAGTGTCGATATTTTTTAAATCATATGATGATGTTACAAAAAAATTATATATAAAAGTAAATAATGTATTTCCCTTAGTTAATAAACACTTAGTAAACAAACCATTTGAGAATATAGTACGAAAATAACAATCCCTCTGCTAAACTATCATTTACAAGTAAAATTCCAGCTACTTGCTCGGCTTAGATTCCGATGAACTACGAAATAACCATTTATTTTAGGGGTATATACCAGTTATTTAAGGGGTATTGAGAACGTGTGTGAACTGCTAAACACGCTTTGTTGTAGTTACGAGATCCACAGACGATCAACATGGTTGGAGCAACGTCAAACGTGTGTAGGCGGAAGGTTGAATGTTGATTCTGGATGTTGAGTCTGAGTTGATCATGAACTTTTTAAAATATCAGGACCTTTCTTGCGTGCCTTGATAATAAATATATTGTAAAGCAATTACAATAGGTTTATATAGTTATTCATAAAATTATTATATTTCATTTGCCAAACTATATTATGTATAATAAATATAAAAACATTTTACTTACTCCTAATGGGTAATTTGGCGACATTGAGTAATGAAAAAACAATTTTAATGAACGAAAGTTGTTTATATTTTTTACATATTAGCCCAACAAAATCAAATGAATCCTTGTATGTATGAGTGTATGGCTCACATAATCACTCAATCTAGGCAATGATATGACTCAACTACCACTACAATACATGACTAACTACCTGGTTTTCCCAAAATTAAGGGTACCCAATTTACGGAGGCTCGATACCTGCTTATAGCCTCACTGGGTCCTTCCACGGTTATAAACAAGATAAAAAAAATTATCTACCAAAGGCAGATCTCGAATACAGTATCTACTTAAAAAGAAGGTTTAAGTACTGACAACAGTAAACATTATTTAACAAATTGTACTTATAACTATAGTTTGATTATAAGTTTTCATAATGCTAATAAAAAAAATAATAAAAACCTGTACCACTATAACCCGTGAAGGGCCTGGGGTTCAGTACATGGTAAGGACAGTACTATTACATGGACAACAGTTGTGCAGGAGGTGATTTGTCCTGGATCACGCTCAACCACCAGTCGTTCCACCTTATTTTAGGTAAATAGAATGCAAGTTAAATAATTAAATAAAGTAAAATTTAATGGTAGGACACAGGTTGGGCTTCGTCACGAAAACTAATGAATCACTGAATGGTTTTCAGAGTAATAATAATAAGAATACGTGTTAGCGAACACGAAGGCTTGATGTTGATACCACCAATCTCAGTTTACCAACTTCTGTCCACGAACCACTACCCAAACCCAACTCCGCCAAATCACTCTTAACGCGATTCTCCCACCTACGCTTCGCTCTACCCCTCAGACACTTCCCAGTAGCCACAGTTACAGACGTTCGCAGTTCGGTTTTAAGAGTAGATCATGAAATTTTAATACTATAGCTTCTCACAGATTAAAAAAAGTGTACCATTATAACCCACGATGAAGGGGTTTGGGATGAGTAATTAATAGATAATTTACTGTTTGCGGGAAAAAGGTGGAACAGGCAGGTAATTTGCTTGAGATTAAAAGTATACAATATTTATCGCGAAGGCGATAGTCCACAAGAAACGCCGTTGAGCGCTGAGTTATATTCAGAAAGCTCTGAAGTCCTGACTGCTCGATTAATTTAATTTATAAATTACAAGCGAACAAGTTTTTTGGATGGAAGTGGAACAATCTGAAAGCGTCTATTAAAGTTAAAGGAATATCAGCGATGCCACTATTTTCTGATGTAAGTGATATTGCTTTGAGTTTTGGTGTAGTTTAAATTTAAGTGGTCCGTCTTAGACCCAGTTCTGGAGCCTAGAATACATAGCTCCTATTGATCGTGGACAGTGATTTAGTAATTCAGAGAGTGTACACAAGTTAACGGTTCTATTGTCTCTTAACAGGTTATAATACCCTCGTAATCATCAATCATAACAACAAAATGTGTACTTAAAATATCTGACTAAATCTCTATTTTTTACAAAAGACTTTGTTGATTTCTTCTGGTTTAGATCGTGTTGATGAATTTTTCGCCAACGTGATCTAAACCAGAAGAAATCAACAAAGTCTTTTGTCATAATAGTGGCCGTGGAAACCTAAAAGAGTATATATTTTTCAACTTTTTATAAAAAGATGGAATATTTAAGACTGACCGAGTTCGAAATAAAATTATGAAAAAAATTCATGTCTTAATATGCTTCATGACAATGAAAGGCAAAAGTCAAAATTAATTATTTCTATAATATTAAGATGGGTAGATTAGCCAGTATTTGAACACGAACTATATAATACATTCGACCCGAATTTATTAAATTCATTAACAGCATAGTTGAGATTTAGTAATCTTAATTGTTTTTAATTGTAAGATGATGTAAATAATGTTTTTGTATGTAATAGGGTGTATACAAAAAATGACCGATACCATTTATATCATTATGGAAATTTTTATATTTTACTATAGTAAATGTTGTATAATTTCTAATAAGTATTAATGCTTTTTATAATCAAAATAGTATTAAAACTGAAAAGACTGATAAAATGAATAAAACTGATAAAATTGATAAAGCGGACATTTTTTTTATACACCCTATTATTTTCATTATCACATATGTTGTTAATTTCAAAATGTTACTCTGGAAAAAAAAATGAGAAATATAAATTTTTTCTGATAAAAGTTTAATTGTTGTACTCAATAGTAGAACAAGAACCAGATTAAGTATTGCATTATCTATTATATCTATTTATATTATCTATTATCTATATATATTGCCTTATATAAAATATTTTTAAAATGATTCTATTCCATTATTGATTATTCCACCTTGTAAGGAAGCACACACCTATGGTCAGAATCAAACACAGAATAATTTGAAAGTTTCAAAAATTCACTTTTTCTATATTCTTCGCCGGTCTAATCAAGCAATTTTATGCTCCCGAAACTTCAGGTTCAGATACGGACTTAAACCATCAGGAATAAGGCGACAAAGTGTCATTTTTAGACGAAATTGATTGATTAAACTAGCAAAAAATGGAAAAAGTCAAATTATTATGGAATGAACCGACAGATAAACGACAATGGTTACTTAGAAAGGGTAATAAAATTTGTAAGAGAAAATTATTAATGACTAATCTATATATTCCTTGTTCTATCTCCATGGGATCACCTCTGGGATTTATAATTTTAATGAAATCTTCTGTTCTGATTAATGCTTAGGTTTTTAGTTAAGATTTCGGCCAATAAAGCTAGATTTGATTGTCTGATGACTTTAGAATTTTTTCTTAATATTAATAAATTTAATAGTAGGCTCACAATAACATCTAAGTTGGCCTTGGTACCAGATTACAAGCCGACAGTTGCAGAAACACCTACAGATTTTACGACAGATCGCATTCCTGACTCGGGGGACCGATGTGTAACAGCATAATTTTATAAACGATCATCAGCTAGCTTGCAGGAAATGGTGATGTGTTTCATCTGTAAGGCCAGAATCCTGAAAAAGCATTTCAAAGCGATATAGAAGTAACGATGTTCATAACAGGACATAAAGAACAACGGGAAAGGAGTTGTGGGAGAGTTTTGGTTAAGACAAGGTAAGTAATTAATTAAAAATGCTCCGTGACTTGCAATACTTATAATTGTAAACATAACAAATAATTAATAAAGTACATAGTTGACAAAACCGGCCACTTTTTTTTTCTCCAAAATTCTACAGCACCTGGTTTTATTATCGGACCTAGTACGAACCGTAAACTTCCGAAAGGCAACTGTTTCAACTTTTGGAGTTTTGTTTTTAAAAGTTTTAACTTCTGCAAGATACAAAAGAATCCTTAACAACAGTCCGCAAAATAGCAGTCTTCACAACCCCTCCAATATTGTGTTTAATGCAGATAGGGAATTATTTCAGGACTATATCAATTGTTTTGCCTCTCTTGTAAAATTTAGGAAAGTCGACTAGTTGCCTTTGGTGATTCAAATAACCAAAGTATGTTTATTTGAATTTATAAACAAGCGCGACACAAGTCTCCACTTGCTTAACTTAAATGATATCAGATAATATTTGTCTACACCTACGTTCATTTATTTTATCATAATATCTATATATTTTTAGATAAACCTAGCGTGCATTACTTCAAGTAAATTAATATAAAAAAATAACGGCGATTACATATTAATACTACCGTAATTTTATAAAGAAGTACTCAGGGTCGTACAGCATCATCAAGATAAGCATTATAGATTAATACGTTTTGAACTTCCGATCTAGCGCAATTATTACAGTCATAAACCTGCGAGTAAACCCAATAAGATTTAATCTAAATTCATTCAACATTCAACTATCCTGAACATAAAGTTAAAGGGAATGAAAAGTCATTCCGAGATCAAATCAGTTTGAGTTATAGAGGCTAAAATCTGACCTCTATTTCCAGTTTCAATTGATGTTTGATATTATACAGTAATATAATTTACACACACACACTACCACCACATATATTCTTAAAATCGATTAGATGTTTTTAAAAAAAACATTTGGGACAGTTCAAGTACATTTCAACAATAGATCCACGAAACTTATGCGTGTCTCGGTATTGCATAAACTACTTTACATTACAGTAAAGTCGGGAATTTTCGTGAGTATATATTTGCCTAAATATATTGCTTCGGTTTTAAAATTTCTGAAATATTCATACAAATGATTAGAAAAAGAATGCAAAGTAGAGTAAGCTTTGCTAATGTATTTTTTCTTATAGGCCTATTTTAAGGAAATATTTTAATACATATGTAAAGAAAACTGCGTCCCTAAAATATAAGCGCTAGCCTTAATTTGTATTTGCTCTGATAGGGACACAGCCTACTTGATTTAACAGATGCTATAATAAAATATATAATTACAATAAAATATAAAACATATGAGAGGCTACAGTGTTAATAGAAGTTTATAAATTGTTTAAGTAATATCGTAATTACAATCATTACTATCAATTTCTCTCTTTCTCAGCTACAAGAAGACGGATCATTATTGAGACGGAAGTTTATTGAAACAACTTAATGCAATGGTATAAAAAACAAAAAGTAAAAAGAAATTTTGTTTGAATTCTAAAGATGTTGATTGGGGGATATTATACGCTCCATCTACTTTCAAAGCATCCATTCTATTTAAAATAGTATTTGACTCTTATTTACTTTAAATTAGAACTTTTTGAAGGTCTGACTTGAAGAGATTTCTTTTTTTTACCTTCCATTATATCTCTGAGGAGTCATTAATTTAAGGGTTCCCTGCAAATTAACTATCTTAATGGATTAGATCGTTTAATTTTTTTATATTTTCGTTTCGTGTTTAATGTTAAAAATAAAGTATTTAATTTCGCTTTGAATAATTAATAGTGGAATGGAAAGGTCATATAGATTAACAAAGAATATGTACAACAAAAAAAGTGCATCTCCTTGACCTTCGATTGGTCGCACCTTGTTATGCAACAAGAGAGGTCGCGTGGATTACAATGGTCATCCATTCCTTTTCCCCATATTTATGATTAATTTTGCCTTTATTTTTTGGTATTATATATTGTAATTCTGACTTCTAATATAAAAAGGTATAAAAATGATTACATATGTGCGTTTATTGTCTAATTAATAAGTATAGTCTGCATATTACAAATCATTGCTAAAGAAAGTCCAGTTTCCTTCATGTATTTCTGGTACTATAATCATCAAAGCGGAGACATCGCATGAGAAAACGAAATCTATGCTCGCTGATTGCCAAGTAGCAGGCTTCTATTCTACAACCCTTTGACCTATCCCAAACCTTTCGAGTAATGGTCCTGCTACGAGGCCGAGAACCGATCAGAAAAAGAATTCCAATGAAGGCTTTAATTTCGGTTTCATCGGTTGAGCGAGCATCTTGTTCTCAGGTGAAATTATTTTTAATTTTCTCAATATAGAGATGTGTAGAGTCCGTTAAAATGTTCACAATTGTACGATTTACGAAAAGTTAAAATGCATAAATTACCGTGTTTGCAAATTTGCCTGCGTCTTTAAGCCCTGACAAGTGGCTTTTTACATTTTTTCGAGGCGCTTTTTTATTCCATTTCCTGATTCCATCTATTTCTACGAATTGATCACCATTACTATCCTGATCATTTTCATCTGAGCTGCTCGCTTCCTGTCAGAACGGTAATAATCATCGTCATGGTCACTAAGGTCGCTGTCGGTATCAAGACGGTGTTCTTCCGAATCACACTCCTCCTTCATACAGATATTTGGGTCAAAGCTTAGTTCCACCATGATGAAAATTGTATTTTCTTCTAAAAAACAAAAACAAAATTAGAAACAAGAAGTTAGGCTGGAAAGAATGGGCAAATACTCCTATATAAAAGCAGCACGCGACAATATCAATTGCTAATTGTGTTAAACTTGCATTAGATAATTGATCTCAAATCTAAATTCCAATAAAACAAGTAATTAATGTTTCAAAAAACTCGAAGTCATGGAAGAAAAAATCTAAGAAAAATCATAGTTGCAGTTCAGACCCAAGATGGATGGATACTGTGAAGCAACAAAGAATTCTACCAGAAAGTGGAAAGAATCCAGAATACTATTAGGAAGGGAATTTCTCAATTCTCAGTTCTCAATTATTCATACAATACCAACAAGCAAAACTATATTTGAAGAATATTTGACGGTTTCTGTAAGAAGACCACTATAAGTGGCTGTGGAAGATTTGGAAAAGCTTATCTTTGGAAAGCTGAACAGCTTATCACATCCTAGAAGGAAGTGAATTCAGGAGGTAAATCAAATTCTGGAAGGGTTTCAGGATGAAGAAAGAGCAGAAGAGAAGATTTGACGAAGTTGGACAGATGGTCAAAGGAAACATGCCAGTGAACATAAGAAGAAATATTTGGAGACAGAGAAGACTCCAGTGAATGAAAGGAAAAAGTAAATATAATAGTTACTTTAACCTGATGGTCGATACGAAAAAAAATATATAATAGGTTGAGCGTTATCTCACAAATCACTTCCCTGTACAACAGGTGTCCTAGACACATTACAGTATCTACTATTTGGAGAACTAAGGCCTTTTGTTGCTAGTAGTGGTACAGGTTTTTTTTTTTTTTAAATTAACAGTTTTAAAGCTTTATGATTTTTTCTTAGTGATATCCAATAAACCTAACGTAATGATGATGACATCGGAATTTTGGAAACTTGGTTCATGATAGCCAATTAAATTTTAATGACAGTTCGTCACTAAAATTACTTTTAGAAAGAGGCATGGAATGCATTCAAAACTTCAAATTTATCTGCCGGCGTTAACAGTTCGTAATCGTTGTGGTTATTAAAATTCTTATATTTTTAAGTATATCACAGCTGTTGACTTCGTTCAAATAAATATATAAAAACACTTTATTTAAAGTACGGGCATTTCCGTGATATAAATTCATGAAAAAGGAAATGGAAATGCCTATTGCCTAACCACATGTCAATAACTGCTTTATTGGAATATTATTTGGAAATCAATATCGCAAAGAAAACGACAATTATATGTAGGACAATCATTGATAAAATGTTAGATAGGTCGAAAAATGTATATGTACCATTCTTTATAGGTATCAGAAACAGATAGGAGTTTTTTATTAATTTATGAACACTAGTTAATGTGTATTATAACAATAGAACATAATTTAAAATTGTTATAGACTGAATATTTTCAATTATACATTTATACTTGGAATATATACTCTCTTACCACTAATGATTTAGAGGACCAAAGCGAATTATTACAATAATTCCGAAATTAGAATAATTTTGTATCTGAAATTCTTGATAAACCACCGTCTCAGTAATAATCATCTTGTAACTGAGAAAGAGAGAAATTATGGTAGTGATTGTAGTATTAAATGCAAAAAATACACTGTTTTGCAGAATACATCACCCAATTAATATCTGGAATATAATTACAATTAATTTTACTCGGGCTTCATCGGGCAAACTCGGCCGATCAAATCAAACGTATGTAAATAAAAAAGAGAGCGAGTAAAGCAAATTAAGCAAACTGTAACCGCCATCGTCCGATAACGCCAGAAGACAGCTGTTCAACCGACAAGTCCGAATTTATAGAGATGTCCTGGGTTCACATCCGTCATATAATGTATTTAATCTGTAAACAGATACAGGACCTGAGTTATTTCACAGGAAGCTATCAAAATATTTGTAGCCGCTGATTAAATGGCTACACCAGAATCATCCAATATAACATTTCTCTCTAAATTTAATTTAAAAAGATGACAATAGCGATAAAATTAACTGAAAGAATGTAGAATCAAGCAAAGAAAGAAATCTCACGCCGAGCTGAATATCCAAGATGATAATGTAATTAATATTCACTATGCACAGTCTATGAAAAGTAATAAAATAAGGTATTCAAAGTTATGAAACCATAAATTTAGCAATTTATTCTTAAAAGTTACGCACGCACACACATATTCATGATGTTTAAAACTAAGGCCAAATTGGATTACCCAACTATAACAGACTAACGAAGTTGTCCTTAAACTTTATATATAAATTATAAAGCAAGATATTTAATTTAATAATGTTAATCAAGTTGGTGTGGGGTACTAACTTATACTATAAAACCAATTTGGACACCCCCAACTAAAATCAACTTAACGAGGTTGTCCCTAATTACACTTCTTCCCTTACCCTCTTATATAAAGGTAAACTCAAATTTGATATTACCGGAAAATTAGATTTAATATTTATTAAACAATAATAAATTCCTATTCCTAAATTCACAATAAGCATCATGAATGATTAGGTATATTATATTAATATTATCTTTCCAGCCATGACGTTAAACAGCGACCGGGATGTACAGGGACAAGACAACCTGCCTAGGGGAAGGGGACCCCTAAATAAACCACTGTCCTTACAGTTTAAAAAGGTTGATTGTAGGGCCAGCACCCATTCATCGGGAAAAAATATTTCGCTTTCAAAACCCAAAAATGAAAGAAAACCAGACGGATCTAATCGGCAATGACCTAAGGCGCGGAAACGGAACATGTTTTTTTGTATTGAATGCCCAAGGCTTAAGAACAAAAAAAAATGAGGTGGAAAATGAACTGAAAAAGCAAAACATTGATCTAGCAGTCCTTAGTGAAACTAAAATCAAGGGAAGTTACAAGGAATTCTTGTATATTCACAGTGGAGTAAAAAAAGTGAGAGAGCTAAAGAAGGAGTTGCGGTGGTGATTGACAAGAAATTGCGCAAGTGTATTAAGAATCATGAATGAAAAGGATAATTAAACTTGAAATGGCATTGTTTGGAGATAAGGTTGCTATTTTGGGATCTACGCTCCAACTGATTAATCCAAACAACCCATAAAAGACACGTTCTTCGATGATATTTGTGGTTCGATAGAGCGAACATCTGACCGTAAATTTGTTGTCTGTATAGGTGACTTCAATGGACGTGTTGCAAGTTCAACGATGAGACTGTGGGACGTTTCGGAGAAGAGAAAACTAACAATAGCGGCGCATGATTGATAAGTTTGAGTGAGCATTTAAACATGAAAATATTAAACGGATTTTCCAAGCATAAAGAAATTCACAAATCTCCTGGGACCAGCCCACTAAAGTCCAAACAACAATCATAGATTTTTTATAGAAGGGTCACTTTCTCTTAAAGAGTATAATAAATTTTAAACCTCAACATCTTCTTAGAAACTCCCCAGAATCCAGAGGAAATTCAGACTCTCGAAAAGCAATTCGATACCCAATTGAGAATATGACAAATCAAGAATCGGTAAATGGACTGTTCCAAAACCGACTAATAGAGAAATTGAACGATGAGAGAGGTTTCTATATTATTATGAGAATATAGTAAAGTGTATACATGCCGCAGCTTTAGAAGCCATCGGAGAGGAAAGGAAAGAAGTTAGAGGGAAAAACACACTTTGGTGGAATGAGGATGCTGAGGTGAATGTCCAAATGAAAAAACGTTTATATAATAAATGGCTGAACTCTAAAAATGAGAAGGATCTGAGGGAATATAAAAATACCTGTAAAAAAGTAAAATTATTAGAAGGCAATTATGAGAAATATTTATGCTTCAGTAATAATTTTATCTAGAAAAAAATCAACAAACATATATCATCTATATTTCGAACTGTTAGTTGAAACTTTTATTTCTTGATGAAATGCTTTGCGAAATTACTCATTACCCATAATACCATTCTATTTTCCATACTAAAGCTCACATTAGATTTAGATTGGGTAACGAGTAGAAAGCTAACCACTTACGGATCCGTAGCCAATTACGGACCAGAAGTTTGGACACTCACGAAAAGGGCGGAGAATATGTTGTTTTCCAAGGAAATGGATTTCTGGAGAAGAAGCTGTGGTATATCGAGAACCAACTTTAAAGTTGAAACTTTTATTAAATAATCGATGATTGATTTTTGGCCTTTAGTGGCTGTTGCCAGAAGAATGTGTGGATTTCTTTATGCTTGAAAAATCCTTGCTACCAACACGTCCATTGAAGTCACCCATACAGATAACAATCTTACAGTCAGATGTTCGCTCTATCAAACCACAAATATCGAAGAACGTGTCTTTTATGGGTTGTTCGGATTCATCAGTTGGAGCGTAGATCCAAAAATAACAACCACTTCTCCAAACAATGCCATTTCAAGTTTAATCGTCCTTTCATTCACACATTCATGATTCTTAATACACCTGCGCAATTTCTTGTTAATCACCACCGCAACTCCTGTTGCAGCTCTCTCACTGTTTTTACCCCACTGTATCATTCAAACCCCTCTCTTCGTTCAATTTCTCCAATAGTCGGTTTTGGAACAGTCCTTTTACCGATTCTTGATTTGTCATATTATCAATTGGGTATCGAATTGCTTTTCGAGAGTCTGAATTTCTTCTGGATTCTGGGGAGTTTCTAAGAAGATTTTGAGGTTTAAAACTTATTATACTCTTAAGAGAAAGTGACCCTTCTATAAAAAATCTATGATTGTTGTTTGGACTTTAGTGGGCTGGTGCCAGGAGATTTGTGAATTTCTTTATGCTTGGAAAATCCGTTTAATATTTTCATGTTTAAATGTCACACAAAACTTATCAATCATACGCCGCTATCGCTAGTTTTCTCTTCTCCGAAACGGGACGTTCTCATCGTTGAACTTGCAACTCGTCCATTGAAGTCAACCATACAGATAACAATCTTACGGTTAGGTGTTCGCTCTATCGAACCACAAATATCATCGAAGAACGTCTTTTATGGGTTGTTTGGATTAATCAGTTGGAGCGTAGATCCTAAATAGCAACCTTTTCTCCAAACAATACCATTTTAAGTTTAATTATCTTTTTCCTTCACACATACATGATTCTTAATACAACTGCGCAATTTCTTGTTAATCACCACCGCAACTCCTGATGCAGCTCTCTCACTGATTTTACTCCATTGCAAATATACTAGAATTCTCCTGAAAATTCATTGTAACTTCCCTTGATTTTAGTTTCACTAAGGACTGCAACATCATATATCACTCTTCAAATTGAAAAAAAAGTAATGGTTCATATATAAGTTAATTTTATATAATTTACTACAGTTCATGGAATAAAAAACGAAAAAAAACAAAATAAATTACCTAGAAGAAACTCTCTATTACAAGAAAAAAAGCAAAAAAAAACACTAGATAAAGGTTTTACCCTGCTACGGTCATTGAACACTGTATTCTGCAAAAGGTAGGAAAATATCCAAGGCTTTGTTATAGCCCTAAATAACAGTTTCTAACGGACCAGAG
>JBBAGI010000173.1:67500-70541 GCA_037127475.1 Arma custos | reverse complement strand
TCCCGTGAGGGTCGGTATGGGGGGGTTCGCATGCACCGTTAGACTCGCGGGCAAGCTATAATTTTAGTCGGGAGATGAGGCACCAACTCCCGGCAAACGCGACCCCGTCCCGTGAGGGTCGGTATGGGGGGGTTCGCATGCACCGTTAGACTCGCGGGCAAGCTATAATTTTAGTCGGGAGATGAGGCACCAACTCCCGACAAACGCGACCCCGTCCCGTGAGGGTCGGTATGGGGGGGTTCGCATGCACCGTTAGACTCGCGGGCAAGCTATAATTTTAGTCGGGAGATGAGGCACCAACTCCCGACAAACGCGACCCCGTCCCGTGAGGGTCGGTATGGGGGGGTTCGCATGCACCGTTAGACTCGCGGGCAAGCTATAATTTTAGTCGGGAGATGAGGCACCAACTCCCGACAAACGCGACCCCGTCCCGTGAGGGTCGGTATGGGGGGGTTCGCATGCACCGTTAGACTCGCGGGCAAGCTATAATTTTAGTCGGGAGATGAGGCACCAACTCCCGACAAACGCGACCCCGTCCCGTGAGGGTCGGTATGGGGGGGTTCGCATGCACCGTTAGACTCGCGGGCAAGCTATAATTTTAGTCGGGAGATGAGGCACCAACTCCCGGCAAACGCGACCCCGTCCCGTGAGGGTCGGTATGGGGGGGTTCGCATGCACCGTTAGACTCGCGGGCAAGCTATAATTTTAGTCGGGAGATGAGGCACCAACTCCCGGCAAACGCGACCCCGTCCCGTGAGGGTCGGTATGGGGGGGTTCGCATGCACCGTTAGACTCGCGGGCAAGCTATAATTTTAGTCGGGAGATGAGGCACCAACTCCCGACAAACGCGACCCCGTCCCGTGAGGGTCGGTATGGGGGGGTTCGCATGCACCGTTAGACTCGCGGGCAAGCTATAATTTTAGTCGGGAGATGAGGCACCAACTCCCGACAAACGCGACCCCGTCCCGTGAGGGTCGGTATGGGGGGGTTCGCATGCACCGTTAGACTCGCGGGCAAGCTATAATTTTAGTCGGGAGATGAGGCACCAACTCCCGACAAACGCGACCCCGTCCCGTGAGGGTCGGTATGGGGGGGTTCGCATGCACCGTTAGACTCGCGGGCAAGCTATAATTTTAGTCGGGAGATGAGGCACCAACTCCCGACAAACGCGACCCCGTCCCGTGAGGGTCGGTATGGGGGGGTTCGCATGCACCGTTAGACTCGCGGGCAAGCTATAATTTTAGTCGGGAGATGAGGCACCAACTCCCGACAAACGCGACCCCGTCCCGTGAGGGTCGGTATGGGGGGGTTCGCATGCACCGTTAGACTCGCGGGCAAGCTATAATTTTAGTCGGGAGATGAGGCACCAACTCCCGACAAACGCGACCCCGTCCCGTGAGGGTCGGTATGGGGGGGTTCGCATGCACCGTTAGACTCGCGGGCAAGCTATAATTTTAGTCGGGAGATGAGGCACCAACTCCCGGCAAACGCGACCCCGTCCCGTGAGGGTCGGTATGGGGGGGTTCGCATGCACCGTTAGACTCGCGGGCAAGCTATAATTTTAGTCGGGAGATGAGGCACCAACTCCCGGCAAACGCGACCCCGTCCCGTGAGGGTCGGTATGGGGGGGTTCGCATGCACCGTTAGACTCGCGGGCAAGCTATAATTTTAGTCGGGAGATGAGGCACCAACTCCCGACAAACGCGACCCCGTCCCGTGAGGGTCGGTATGGGGGGGTTCGCATGCACCGTTAGACTCGCGGGCAAGCTATAATTTTAGTCGGGAGATGAGGCACCAACTCCCGACAAACGCGACCCCGTCCCGTGAGGGTCGGTATAAGGGGGTTCGCATGCACCGTTTTTATGACTGTCATCGGATGGTTTTTGAAGATTCTAAAGTATAGGGGACCACATGCACCGATATCCCGTTTTGCCGGGAATCAGTTGGGGGTTTCTAGGCCAGTACTAAGACACCTCTAGGACCTACCCAGTGAACTGCTGTAATGGTGCGAGCGGACCCCCTACTATTGTTGCTCAGTGACATTTGGCCCCGTGCTGGCGGTGTGCTCTCTGCCGGGATTCTAGACACCAACTCCGGCCAAACCCTTTCCGAGTGTTTCTACGGTAGGGGGGGTTCGGATGCACCGATACACCCTATCGGTGGCTTTACTCTTAGTCGGGAGATGAGGCACCAACTCCGGCCAAACGTTACCCTCTACCGAATGGGTCGGTAGGGGGTGTTCGGATGTGTGCTCTCTGCCGGTGTCATACAAGCTAATTCCGGCCAGACCTGACTTCGTATTAAAGTGTAGTCGTTTAGGGGTCCGCACGCACCGCTTTTATGACTGTCATTGGATGTCATGTGAAGATTCTACTATAGTAGTAACCCCAAACACAGCATAGCTGCGGGGCCTCAAACGGGCCCCTATGCAGCAATCAGTCTCTCGGCCTAGTAGTTCGCTTGGAAGGCCTTAGGACCTTGTTCAAAGGGACTCTTCTTGTAGTGTATATTGAGGTGGCGGAATCTTGCTAGCGGCTTCCCTCACCCTTTATTAAAATCTACATTGAGGACCGTAAATTTGAATAGAGTCATCCTCTGGGCTACTTCCTGCGCGGCTTCTGCCGACTCCACGTTATGAGTTACCCGAAGCATACACTGTTTCGCCACCGCACTATTATTAGCGAGGATATAGGCTCGGGCGGTCGGAGTTCTTTGAGGCCCACGGGCACTCACCCTCCTGAACCGCCCGACAAACAACTCGCGGGCCTGCTTCAACCAGTGGGGCTACTCCCGAGCCGATGGCCGGGCAGCAGTCCCCGAGGCAGAGCCCTCAGCCGCCCCGACTCAGGGTGAAGATGGCTGAAAGTCCTGACGCTTCACGGCGCGCCTCGGCCTTCCCGGCCAACCGTCGAGTGGCGGGTGTCCCACCCCGGGTACTACACCCGGCGGTCGGTCTCGTCAGCTCTTATGGCGGCTCTGAGCCGGGAACCGCATGGACAGCGCCGTGAGCGAACTAGGACCTTATGTCCTCATATGTTACG
>JBBAGI010000173.1:62500-65000 GCA_037127475.1 Arma custos | reverse complement strand
ATTCGGCGGCTTGGCATCACGCCCTGCCCCGGCCGCCGATATAAACTGACAATGACGCACACTGTATGTCGGGAATAGCCGGAAACGAGCCTATTTCCGCATACATTTATGATCATAATATGATATACTACCCTGAGCGGTGGATCACTCGGCTCGTGGGTCGATGAAAGACGCAGCAAACTGCGCGTCGTCGTGTGAACTGCAGGACACATGAGCATCGACATTTCGAACGCACATTGCGGCCCTGGGCTAGAACCAAGGGCCACCCCTGTCTGAGGGTCGTCTTTAAAAGAGGCATGAGCACTTGTCTCGACCACAGTTGACCCGACATGGCGTCCGACCTCCTTCGGGAAGTCGGCCCGGGGTCGGAATGGGGGCTCCCGTCTGGGGTGAAAGGCTTCGTGCCTCTCCCTCCTAGGCCGGGTCCCCTTAAAAACACCGCCGGCGAAAGCCAGGCCGGACAGGTCGTGCTCACCTCCTACACGAGGCTCACAGCCCGCTCCCCTCTGCGCGCCAATCCCGTCCCCGACATACTGCTGTGGGGGGATGGCGCGGCGGCGGTCGGATGCGCGAGCTGACGCCCGCAACGGCGACGGGCCCCTCTCTCTCCGGGGAGTCGGACCCAGCCCGCACCCTTGTGGCCTCCAGTTAGTAGTACGCATGTAGCTCGTGAAAGAGACGGACAACCGACCCGGTGTCCCGGTCGCACGTAGCCCGCCTTTGCGCTAACCCGTGTAAGGTGTGGACTCTTGGCGGCCGCGTGGCAAATTCGGGATCGGCTCCACTACACTGCGTCGGAGGAACCGCTCTAACTGAGGTGCGGGTTGCAGTCGCCTTGGGGTACGTCCGCCGCCTCTCTCTCGTCTGGGGGCTGGTAGCGGCAGAGCTTTTTCGCTTATGGAGGCTGAATATACGCCTGTCCTGGCCGAGTCGGTATTTCCCTAAAAGGAAAACATTATCAATCTCGACCTCAGATCAGGTGGGACTCCCCGCCGAATTTAAGCATATTAGTAAGCGGAGGAAAAGAAACTAACAAGGATTCCCCTAGTAGCTGCGAGCGAACAGGGATGAGCCCAGCACTGAATCCCAAAGGCCTCGCCTTTAGGGAAATGTAGTGTTTAGGAGTGCCCGTTTAACCCGGGGTCCGTGCACCGCGTTCAAGTCCATCTTGAACGGGGCCACGGTCCGAAGAGGGTGCCAGGCCCGTAGATGACCGGTGCCGGCCCCGGGTGGGTCCCTCCTTAGAGTCGGGCTGCTTGAGAGTGCAGCCCTAAGCGGGTGGTAAACTCCATCTAAGGCTAAATACAACCACGAGACCGATAGAGAACAAGTACCGTGAGGGAAAGTTGAAAAGAACTTTGAAGAGAGAGTTCAAGAGTACGTGAAACCGCTCAGGGGTAAACGGAAAAGACCCGAAGCCCCGAAACGGGAGATTCACGTCTTCTCGCCGGGTCCGCACCCCGACAGGGGGGATGGCCTTTCGCCCCGTCCGGCTCGTCCGTGGCGGTGGGTGGGCCGCCCTCCACGGGGTCGTGTACCCGCGGGGGACCGCACTTCTCCCTCAGTAGGACGTCGCGACCCGCTCTGCGGCGGTCTAAGGTCTGGAAGATTGTCTGGCTCGGGGCCTCCACTTTTGTGGCGGTCAAGTGACAGCTCTCCGGCACCGTGGCCGTCGTTCCGGGCGGTATCGAAAGACTACGGCGCTGGGCCGCTCCACTAGCGAGCGCCGCCGTCTCCCCGCAAGACCGGGCGTTTACCAGGGGGTGCCTTAACGGACACGCCCGGCTAGGCGCTCGGGCCCCTGGCGGGCGAGCACTCCGGCATGGCCCAGTCCGCCAGTCGGCGGCGCTTCAGATTCGGGAACTTATCCGACCCGTCTTGAAACACGGACCAAGGAGTCTAGCGTGTGCGCGAGTCATTGGGTGTAAAACCTAAAGGCGCAATGAAAGTGTCAGGGGTGTCTCCTTTAGGAGCGCATCCCGTTGGGAGGATGGGCCGCCGTACGATCACTCGTCGGAGCCCCGCACTCCCGGGGCGTCTCGTTCTCATCACGAGTGGAGACGCACCAGGAGCGCACACGCTGGTACCCGAAAGATGGTGAACTATGCCTGGCCAGGACGAAGCCAGGGGAAACCCTGGTGGAGGTCCGAAGCGATTCTGACGTGCAAATCGATCGTCTGAGCTGGGTATAGGGGCGAAAGACCAATCGAACCATCTAGTAGCTGGTTCCCTCTGAAGTTTCCCTCAGGATAGCTGGCTCTCGGGAAGAGACGAGTCTCATCCGGTAGAGCGAATGATTAGAGGTGATGGGGTCGAAACGACTTCAACCTATTCTCAAACTCCCAATAGATGAGAGCCCCGGCTTGCTTAAAAGTGAAGCCGCGGGACTCGGATCAGAGATGCCAAGTGGGCCAATTTTGGTAAGCAGAACTGGCGCTGTGGGATGAACCAAACGCAGAGTTAAGGCGCCTGATTCGACGCTCACGTGAAACCATGAAAG
>JBBAGI010000173.1:55000-57500 GCA_037127475.1 Arma custos | reverse complement strand
TATGACGCTATCAAGGGCGCCCGGGCGGGTGCTAGGTACCGTCAGATCCTGCGTGAGCTTTCCGACTCACCTATGGAGGTTTCTCCCCCTGATGTTCCTCCCGTCCCGTCTGGTGCGGGTGGTTTTTCTCCTGTGCGGGATGGTATTCTCGGCGCACTCCGAACGCTGTATGATGAGATTACTACGGGTCCAACCACGCTGTGCACTGACAGGCTCCTGGCGATCCTGGATCGGGCGATGGCCGGCCGATCGGTTGGTAGTTCCCTCAGCGAGTGGATTTCTATCCATCTCGCCTCGGGTGCTCCATCCGCTCCGTCTGGCCAAGTTTCGTCTGCTCCGTCTGTTCGCCCGGGTGCTGGAAGACAGCGTGGCGATGGTTCCCGACGTCGGTCATACGGCGAGCTACAGAGATTGTGGGCCCGAGACCGGCCCAGAGCTGCGAGGCGCGTCCTCGATCGTGAGGCTGACCCAGGTCGATTCTCGGTCGAGGAGCTGTACTCTTACTGGGCTCCGGTTCTCGAAGCACGCTCTGTGGAGTGGAACGCAGAGAGGGTTTATGGATCTCGAGTTGGTGATTGCTCGGGTATATGGTCGCCTGTTTCCAAGTCGGAGTCTGTGTCGCTCTGTCCATCTGGGCGCTCGGCCGCTGGACTCGACAGGGTCGCTCCATCTCTTTGGAGGGGACTTCCCTGGAGGGTCAGAGCTGTCATCCTGGACCTTTTGCTCCTCGAGGGACGTGTTCCCAAAGATCTGCTGAGGGCCAGGGTGACCTTGATTCCGAAGGCTGCCGACGTTCGTGGGCCTGGCGATCTCAGACCCATCTCCGTATCATCGGTGGTGGTGCGGCACCTTCACCGTATTCTCGCGGCCAGGTTGGAGGGCAGGATTCCGCATGTTCCCGAGCAGAACGGATTCAGAAAGGGGTTCGACGGTGTGGCTGCCGGTGTCTTTACGCTGGACTCCGTCTTGCGCTGCGCATGGAAGAAAAGGAGGAGTCTATGCGCGGCGGTACTGGACGTGAGGAAGGCTTTCGATAGTGTCAGCCATGCTGCCGTTCACCGGATCCTCCGGGAGCGCGGGTTTCCTGTGGAGTTCTGCGACTATATTCGTGCCATATATGAGGACAGTGTGTCCCATATATGCCTCCATGGTGAGGTATCCAATGAAATGAAGCCTGGTCGTGGGGTTCGGCAGGGTGACCCGCTGTCCTCGATGTTGTTCAACCTTGTGATGGACCATGTTATCGGGGGGTTGCCCACGGTCATTGGTTTCCCGCTTTCAGGTAGTCGCCCCAGGATTAGAGCCTTGGCATATGCGGACGACCTGGTCCTCTTTGCCAGTACCTCTGAGGGACTTCAAGTCCTTATTGATTCGGCGGTCAGGGGTTTGGGCGAGTGTGGCTTGTCTGTTAACCCAGAGAAGTCCCTTTCCCTCTCACTTGCCGCCGTCGGAAAGAGGAAGCTGGTGAAGATGGAGTCTGAGCGCTCGTATAATGTCGGCGATGACAAGATTGGGGTCCTGTCTGTTGAGGGGACTTTTGACTATTTGGGAGTGACCTTTTGCCACTCGGGCTTGGTCCGTGACAATGTTGATTTGCGGGTGGGCTTGGAGAGGATCTCTAAAGCGCCTTTGAAGCCCCAACAGAAGTTAGAGGTCCTTAAAACCTTCTTTTTGCCGAGGTTTTACCATAGGCTCACCTTTGGTGTGACCCGCCGGGTGATCCTATCTGCATTGGATGTGGCGGTCAGATCTTATGTCAGGAGGTGGACTGGTTTACCCCATGACTGCCTCAACACCTTCATCCACGCTCCTGTCAGGATGGGTGGGTTGGGTGTCCCGAGGCTGGCGGAACTGGTGCCCTACATGAGGGAGAGCCGGTTCCTGTCAGTCGACGACGACCTCGAGGACTTGGGCCTCGACGATTCCCTTCGGGATGAGCTTTTTGATTTCCCTGCCGGTTTTCCGCCTCCTCATCCTTCCTTCCGTGATGCCTCCAGTCTGCACGCACACTTTGAGGGTAGGGATCTGGCTCCGGCGTTGGACGTCCCGGCGTCTACGTCGTGGGTTGCCAGGACTTCCTCTTCCCTCTCTGGTCGAGACTGGAGACAGTTTGTGGCGCTCCGAGCCGGTGCGCTCCCTACCGCCGTGAGGCTGTCCAGGGGGAGAAGAACTAGTGGAATGCCGTCCTGTCGAGCGGGTTGTAATGCTCCAGAGACGGCGGCACATGTCGTTAACCACTGCCCCCTGGTGAAGAGAGTGTCCATCCTCAGGCATCATGCAGTGGTGAATATCCTCGTGGCATCCATGAAGAGATTGAAGATCAAGTGCCTTCGGGAGCCGACGCTGACAACGCCCACTGGACGATTTCGACCGGATGCGATTGCGGCCTCGAAGGACGAAGTTTACATTCTGGATGTCACGGTGGTTTCTGGTGATGGTGCTCTGCAAGGAGCAGCGATCGCCAAGAAGAGGCGGTACGGGAGAGCCGAGGTGTTCGCGG
>JBBAGI010000173.1:40000-50000 GCA_037127475.1 Arma custos | reverse complement strand
TCCCGTGAGGGTCGGTATGGGGGGGTTCGCATGCACCGTTAGACTCGCGGGCAAGCTATAATTTTAGTCGGGAGATGAGGCACCAACTCCCGGCAAACGCGACCCCGTCCCGTGAGGGTCGGTATGGGGGGGTTCGCATGCACCGTTAGACTCGCGGGCAAGCTATAATTTTAGTCGGGAGATGAGGCACCAACTCCCGGCAAACGCGACCCCGTCCCGTGAGGGTCGGTATGGGGGGGTTCGCATGCACCGTTAGACTCGCGGGCAAGCTATAATTTTAGTCGGGAGATGAGGCACCAACTCCCGACAAACGCGACCCCGTCCCGTGAGGGTCGGTATGGGGGGGTTCGCATGCACCGTTAGACTCGCGGGCAAGCTATAATTTTAGTCGGGAGATGAGGCACCAACTCCCGGCAAACGCGACCCCGTCCCGTGAGGGTCGGTATGGGGGGGTTCGCATGCACCGTTAGACTCGCGGGCAAGCTATAATTTTAGTCGGGAGATGAGGCACCAACTCCCGACAAACGCGACCCCGTCCCGTGAGGGTCGGTATGGGGGGGTTCGCATGCACCGTTAGACTCGCGGGCAAGCTATAATTTTAGTCGGGAGATGAGGCACCAACTCCCGGCAAACGCGACCCCGTCCCGTGAGGGTCGGTATGGGGGGGTTCGCATGCACCGTTAGACTCGCGGGCAAGCTATAATTTTAGTCGGGAGATGAGGCACCAACTCCCGACAAACGCGACCCCGTCCCGTGAGGGTCGGTATGGGGGGGTTCGCATGCACCGTTAGACTCGCGGGCAAGCTATAATTTTAGTCGGGAGATGAGGCACCAACTCCCGGCAAACGCGACCCCGTCCCGTGAGGGTCGGTATGGGGGGGTTCGCATGCACCGTTAGACTCGCGGGCAAGCTATAATTTTAGTCGGGAGATGAGGCACCAACTCCCGACAAACGCGACCCCGTCCCGTGAGGGTCGGTATGGGGGGGTTCGCATGCACCGTTAGACTCGCGGGCAAGCTATAATTTTAGTCGGGAGATGAGGCACCAACTCCCGGCAAACGCGACCCCGTCCCGTGAGGGTCGGTATGGGGGGGTTCGCATGCACCGTTAGACTCGCGGGCAAGCTATAATTTTAGTCGGGAGATGAGGCACCAACTCCCGACAAACGCGACCCCGTCCCGTGAGGGTCGGTATGGGGGGGTTCGCATGCACCGTTAGACTCGCGGGCAAGCTATAATTTTAGTCGGGAGATGAGGCACCAACTCCCGGCAAACGCGACCCCGTCCCGTGAGGGTCGGTATGGGGGGGTTCGCATGCACCGTTAGACTCGCGGGCAAGCTATAATTTTAGTCGGGAGATGAGGCACCAACTCCCGGCAAACGCGACCCCGTCCCGTGAGGGTCGGTATGGGGGGGTTCGCATGCACCGTTAGACTCGCGGGCAAGCTATAATTTTAGTCGGGAGATGAGGCACCAACTCCCGACAAACGCGACCCCGTCCCGTGAGGGTCGGTATGGGGGGGTTCGCATGCACCGTTAGACTCGCGGGCAAGCTATAATTTTAGTCGGGAGATGAGGCACCAACTCCCGGCAAACGCGACCCCGTCCCGTGAGGGTCGGTATGGGGGGGTTCGCATGCACCGTTAGACTCGCGGGCAAGCTATAATTTTAGTCGGGAGATGAGGCACCAACTCCCGGCAAACGCGACCCCGTACCGTGAGGGTCGGTATGGGGGGGTTCGCATGCACCGTTAGACTCGCGGGCAAGCTATAATTTTAGTCGGGAGATGAGGCACCAACTCCCGACAAACGCGACCCCGTCCCGTGAGGGTCGGTATGGGGGGGTTCGCATGCACCGTTAGACTCGCGGGCAAGCTATAATTTTAGTCGGGAGATGAGGCACCAACTCCCGGCAAACGCGACCCCGTCCCGTGAGGGTCGGTATGGGGGGGTTCGCATGCACCGTTAGACTCGCGGGCAAGCTATAATTTTAGTCGGGAGATGAGGCACCAACTCCCGACAAACGCGACCCCGTCCCGTAAGGGTCGGTATAAGGGGGGTTCGCATGCACCGTTAGACTCGCGGGCAAGCTATAATTTTAGTCGGGAGATGAGGCACCAACTCCCGACAAACGCGACCCCGTCCCGTGAGGGTCGGTATGGGGGGGTTCGCATGCACCGTTAGACTCGCGGGCAAGCTATAATTTTAGTCGGGAGATGAGGCACCAACTCCCGGCAAACGCGACCCCGTCCCGTGAGGGTCGGTATGGGGGGGGTTCGCATGCACCGTTAGACTCGCGGGCAAGCTATAATTTTAGTCGGGAGATGAGGCACCAACTCCCGACAAACGCGACCCCGTCCCGTGAGGGTCGGTATGGGGGGGTTCGCATGCACCGTTAGACTCGCGGGCAAGCTATAATTTTAGTCGGGAGATGAGGCACCAACTCCCGGCAAACGCGACCCCGTCCCGTGAGGGTCGGTATGGGGGGGTTCGCATGCACCGTTAGACTCGCGGGCAAGCTATAATTTTAGTCGGGAGATGAGGCACCAACTCCCGACAAACGCGACCCCGTCCCGTGAGGGTCGGTATAAGGGGGTTCGCATGCACCGTTAGACTCGCGGGCAAGCTATAATTTTAGTCGGGAGATGAGGCACCAACTCCCGACAAACGCGACCCCGTCCCGTGAGGGTCGGTATGGGGGGGTTCGCATGCACCGTTAGACTCGCGGGCAAGCTATAATTTTAGTCGGGAGATGAGGCACCAACTCCCGGCAAACGCGACCCCGTCCCGTGAGGGTCGGTATGGGGGGGTTCGCATGCACCGTTAGACTCGCGGGCAAGCTATAATTTTAGTCGGGAGATGAGGCACCAACTCCCGACAAACGCGACCCCGTCCCGTGAGGGTCGGTATGGGGGGGTTCGCATGCACCGTTAGACTCGCGGGCAAGCTATAATTTTAGTCGGGAGATGAGGCACCAACTCCCGGCAAACGCGACCCCGTCCCGTGAGGGTCGGTATGGGGGGGTTCGCATGCACCGTTAGACTCGCGGGCAAGCTATAATTTTAGTCGGGAGATGAGGCACCAACTCCCGGCAAACGCGACCCCGTCCCGTGAGGGTCGGTATGGGGGGGTTCGCATGCACCGTTAGACTCGCGGGCAAGCTATAATTTTAGTCGGGAGATGAGGCACCAACTCCCGGCAAACGCGACCCCGTCCCGTGAGGGTCGGTATGGGGGGGTTCGCATGCACCGTTAGACTCGCGGGCAAGCTATAATTTTAGTCGGGAGATGAGGCACCAACTCCCGACAAACGCGACCCCGTCCCGTGAGGGTCGGTATGGGGGGGTTCGCATGCACCGTTAGACTCGCGGGCAAGCTATAATTTTAGTCGGGAGATGAGGCACCAACTCCCGGCAAACGCGACCCCGTCCCGTGAGGGTCGGTATGGGGGGGTTCGCATGCACCGTTAGACTCGCGGGCAAGCTATAATTTTAGTCGGGAGATGAGGCACCAACTCCCGGCAAACGCGACCCCGTCCCGTGAGGGTCGGTATGGGGGGGTTCGCATGCACCGTTAGACTCGCGGGCAAGCTATAATTTTAGTCGGGAGATGAGGCACCAACTCCCGACAAACGCGACCCCGTCCCGTGAGGGTCGGTATGGGGGGGTTCGCATGCACCGTTAGACTCGCGGGCAAGCTATAATTTTAGTCGGGAGATGAGGCACCAACTCCCGGCAAACGCGACCCCGTCCCGTGAGGGTCGGTATGGGGGGGTTCGCATGCACCGTTAGACTCGCGGGCAAGCTATAATTTTAGTCGGGAGATGAGGCACCAACTCCCGGCAAACGCGACCCCGTCCCGTGAGGGTCGGTATGGGGGGGTTCGCATGCACCGTTAGACTCGCGGGCAAGCTATAATTTTAGTCGGGAGATGAGGCACCAACTCCCGGCAAACGCGACCCCGTCCCGTGAGGGTCGGTATGGGGGGGTTCGCATGCACCGTTAGACTCGCGGGCAAGCTATAATTTTAGTCGGGAGATGAGGCACCAACTCCCGGCAAACGCGACCCCGTCCCGTGAGGGTCGGTATGGGGGGGTTCGCATGCACCGTTAGACTCGCGGGCAAGCTATAATTTTAGTCGGGAGATGAGGCACCAACTCCCGACAAACGCGACCCCGTCCCGTGAGGGTCGGTATGGGGGGGTTCGCATGCACCGTTAGACTCGCGGGCAAGCTATAATTTTAGTCGGGAGATGAGGCACCAACTCCCGGCAAACGCGACCCCGTCCCGTGAGGGTCGGTATGGGGGGGTTCGCATGCACCGTTAGACTCGCGGGCAAGCTATAATTTTAGTCGGGAGATGAGGCACCAACTCCCGACAAACGCGACCCCGTCCCGTGAGGGTCGGTATGGGGGGGTTCGCATGCACCGTTAGACTCGCGGGCAAGCTATAATTTTAGTCGGGAGATGAGGCACCAACTCCCGGCAAACGCGACCCCGTCCCGTGAGGGTCGGTATGGGGGGGTTCGCATGCACCGTTAGACTCGCGGGCAAGCTATAATTTTAGTCGGGAGATGAGGCACCAACTCCCGACAAACGCGACCCCGTCCCGTGAGGGTCGGTATGGGGGGGTTCGCATGCACCGTTAGACTCGCGGGCAAGCTATAATTTTAGTCGGGAGATGAGGCACCAACTCCCGGCAAACGCGACCCCGTCCCGTGAGGGTCGGTATGGGGGGGTTCGCATGCACCGTTAGACTCGCGGGCAAGCTATAATTTTAGTCGGGAGATGAGGCACCAACTCCCGACAAACGCGACCCCGTCCCGTGAGGGTCGGTATGGGGGGGTTCGCATGCACCGTTAGACTCGCGGGCAAGCTATAATTTTAGTCGGGAGATGAGGCACCAACTCCCGGCAAACGCGACCCCGTCCCGTGAGGGTCGGTATGGGGGGGTTCGCATGCACCGTTAGACTCGCGGGCAAGCTATAATTTTAGTCGGGAGATGAGGCACCAACTCCCGACAAACGCGACCCCGTCCCGTGAGGGTCGGTATGGGGGGGTTCGCATGCACCGTTAGACTCGCGGGCAAGCTATAATTTTAGTCGGGAGATGAGGCACCAACTCCCGACAAACGCGACCCCGTCCCGTGAGGGTCGGTATGGGGGGGTTCGCATGCACCGTTAGACTCGCGGGCAAGCTATAATTTTAGTCGGGAGATGAGGCACCAACTCCCGGCAAACGCGACCCCGTCCCGTGAGGGTCGGTATGGGGGGGTTCGCATGCACCGTTAGACTCGCGGGCAAGCTATAATTTTAGTCGGGAGATGAGGCACCAACTCCCGACAAACGCGACCCCGTCCCGTGAGGGTCGGTATGGGGGGGTTCGCATGCACCGTTAGACTCGCGGGCAAGCTATAATTTTAGTCGGGAGATGAGGCACCAACTCCCGACAAACGCGACCCCGTCCCGTGAGGGTCGGTATGGGGGGGTTCGCATGCACCGTTAGACTCGCGGGCAAGCTATAATTTTAGTCGGGAGATGAGGCACCAACTCCCGGCAAACGCGACCCCGTCCCGTGAGGGTCGGTATGGGGGGGTTCGCATGCACCGTTAGACTCGCGGGCAAGCTATAATTTTAGTCGGGAGATGAGGCACCAACTCCCGGCAAACGCGACCCCGTCCCGTGAGGGTCGGTATGGGGGGGTTCGCATGCACCGTTAGACTCGCGGGCAAGCTATAATTTTAGTCGGGAGATGAGGCACCAACTCCCGACAAACGCGACCCCGTCCCGTGAGGGTCGGTATGGGGGGGTTCGCATGCACCGTTAGACTCGCGGGCAAGCTATAATTTTAGTCGGGAGATGAGGCACCAACTCCCGGCAAACGCGACCCCGTCCCGTGAGGGTCGGTATGGGGGGGTTCGCATGCACCGTTAGACTCGCGGGCAAGCTATAATTTTAGTCGGGAGATGAGGCACCAACTCCCGGCAAACGCGACCCCGTCCCGTGAGGGTCGGTATGGGGGGGTTCGCATGCACCGTTAGACTCGCGGGCAAGCTATAATTTTAGTCGGGAGATGAGGCACCAACTCCCGGCAAACGCGACCCCGTCCCGTGAGGGTCGGTATGGGGGGGTTCGCATGCACCGTTAGACTCGCGGGCAAGCTATAATTTTAGTCGGGAGATGAGGCACCAACTCCCGACAAACGCGACCCCGTCCCGTGAGGGTCGGTATGGGGGGGTTCGCATGCACCGTTAGACTCGCGGGCAAGCTATAATTTTAGTCGGGAGATGAGGCACCAACTCCCGGCAAACGCGACCCCGTCCCGTGAGGGTCGGTATAAGGGGGTTCGCATGCACCGTTAGACTCGCGGGCAAGCTATAATTTTAGTCGGGAGATGAGGCACCAACTCCCGACAAACGCGACCCCGTCCCGTGAGGGTCGGTATAAGGGGGTTCGCATGCACCGTTAGACTCGCGGGCAAGCTATAATTTTAGTCGGGAGATGAGGCACCAACTCCCGACAAACGCGACCCCGTCCCGTGAGGGTCGGTATGGGGGGGTTCGCATGCACCGTTAGACTCGCGGGCAAGCTATAATTTTAGTCGGGAGATGAGGCACCAACTCCCGACAAACGCGACCCCGTCCCATGAGGGTCGGTATGGGGGGGTTCGCATGCACCGTTAGACTCGCGGGCAAGCTATAATTTTAGTCGGGAGATGAGGCACCAACTCCCGGCAAACGCGACCCCGTCCCGTGAGGGTCGGTATGGGGGGGTTCGCATGCACCGTTAGACTCGCGGGCAAGCTATAATTTTAGTCGGGAGATGAGGCACCAACTCCCGACAAACGCGACCCCGTCCCGTGAGGGTTGGTATGGGGGGGTTCGCATGCACCGTTAGACTCGCGGGCAAGCTATAATTTTAGTCGGGAGATGAGGCACCAACTCCCGACAAACGCGACCCCGTCCCGTGAGGGTCGGTATGGGGGGGTTCGCATGCACCGTTAGACTCGCGGGCAAGCTATAATTTTAGTCGGGAGATGAGGCACCAACTCCCGGCAAACGCGACCCCGTCCCGTGAGGGTCGGTATGGGGGGGTTCGCATGCACCGTTAGACTCGCGGGCAAGCTATAATTTTAGTCGGGAGATGAGGCACCAACTCCCGACAAACGCGACCCCGTCCCGTGAGGGTCGGTATGGGGGGGTTCGCATGCACCGTTAGACTCGCGGGCAAGCTATAATTTTAGTCGGGAGATGAGGCACCAACTCCCGGCAAACGCGACCCCGTCCCGTGAGGGTCGGTATGGGGGGGTTCGCATGCACCGTTAGACTCGCGGGCAAGCTATAATTTTAGTCGGGAGATGAGGCACCAACTCCCGACAAACGCGACCCCGTCCCGTGAGGGTCGGTATGGGGGGGTTCGCATGCACCGTTAGACTCGCGGGCAAGCTATAATTTTAGTCGGGAGATGAGGCACCAACTCCCGGCAAACGCGACCCCGTCCCGTGAGGGTCGGTATGGGGGGGTTCGCATGCACCGTTAGACTCGCGGGCAAGCTATAATTTTAGTCGGGAGATGAGGCACCAACTCCCGACAAACGCGACCCCGTCCCGTGAGGGTCGGTATGGGGGGGTTCGCATGCACCGTTAGACTCGCGGGCAAGCTATAATTTTAGTCGGGAGATGAGGCACCAACTCCCGGCAAACGCGACCCCGTCCCGTGAGGGTCGGTATGGGGGGGTTCGCATGCACCGTTAGACTCGCGGGCAAGCTATAATTTTAGTCGGGAGATGAGGCACCAACTCCCGACAAACGCGACCCCGTCCCGTGAGGGTCGGTATGGGGGGGTTCGCATGCACCGTTAGACTCGCGGGCAAGCTATAATTTTAGTCGGGAGATGAGGCACCAACTCCCGGCAAACGCGACCCCGTCCCGTGAGGGTCGGTATGGGGGGGTTCGCATGCACCGTTAGACTCGCGGGCAAGCTATAATTTTAGTCGGGAGATGAGGCACCAACTCCCGACAAACGCGACCCCGTCCCGTGAGGGTCGGTATGGGGGGGTTCGCATGCACCGTTAGACTCGCGGGCAAGCTATAATTTTAGTCGGGAGATGAGGCACCAACTCCCGGCAAACGCGACCCCGTCCCGTGAGGGTCGGTATGGGGGGGTTCGCATGCACCGTTAGACTCGCGGGCAAGCTATAATTTTAGTCGGGAGATGAGGCACCAACTCCCGACAAACGCGACCCCGTCCCGTGAGGGTCGGTATGGGGGGGTTCGCATGCACCGTTAGACTCGCGGGCAAGCTATAATTTTAGTCGGGAGATGAGGCACCAACTCCCGGCAAACGCGACCCCGTCCCGTGAGGGTCGGTATGGGGGGGTTCGCATGCACCGTTAGACTCGCGGGCAAGCTATAATTTTAGTCGGGAGATGAGGCACCAACTCCCGGCAAACGCGACCCCGTCCCGTGAGGGTCGGTATGGGGGGGTTCGCATGCACCGTTAGACTCGCGGGCAAGCTATAATTTTAGTCGGGAGATGAGGCACCAACTCCCGACAAACGCGACCCCGTCCCGTGAGGGTCGGTATGGGGGGGTTCGCATGCACCGTTTTTATGACTGTCATCGGATGGTTTTTGAAGATTCTAAAGTATAGGGGACCACATGCACCGATATCCCGTTTTGCCGGGAATCAGTTGGGGGTTTCTAGGCCAGTACTAAGACACCTCTAGGACCTACCCAGTGAACTGCTGTAATGGTGCGAGCGGACCCCCTACTATTGTTGCTCAGTGACATTTGGCCCCGTGCTGGCGGTGTGCTCTCTGCCGGGATTCTAGACACCAACTCCGGCCAAACCCTTTCCGAGTTTTTCTACGGTAGGGGGGGTTCGGATGCACCGATACACCCTATCGGTGGCTTTACTCTTAGTCGGGAGATGAGGCACCAACTCCGGCCAAACGTTACCCTCTACCGAATGGGTCGGTAGGGGGTGTTCGGATGTGTGCTCTCTGCCGGTGTCATACAAGCTAATTCCGGCCAGACCTGACTTCGTATTAAAGTGTAGTCGTTTAGGGGTCCGCACGCACCGCTTTTATGACTGTCATTGGATGTCATGTGAAGATTCTACTATAGTAGTAACCCCAAACACAGCATAGCTGCGGGGCCTCAAACGGGCCCCTATGCAGCAATCAGTCTCTCGGCCTAGTAGTTCGCTTGGAAGGCCTTAGGACCTTGTTCAAAGGGACTCTTCTTGTAGTGTATATTGAGGTGGCGGAATCTTGCTAGCGGCTTCCCTCACCCTTTATTAAAATCTACATTGAGGACCGTAAATTTGAATAGAGTCATCCTCTGGGCTACTTCCTGCGCGGCTTCTGCCGACTCCACGTTATGAGTTACCCGAAGCATACACTGTTTCGCCACCGCACTATTATTAGCGAGGATATAGGCTCGGGCGGTCGGAGTTCTTTGAGGCCCACGGGCACTCACCCTCCTGAACCGCCCGACAAACAACTCGCGGGCCTGCTTCAACCAGTGGGGCTACTCCCGAGCCGATGGCCGGGCAGCAGTCCCCGAGGCAGAGCCCTCAGCCGCCCCGACTCAGGGTGAAGATGGCTGAAAGTCCTGACGCTTCACGGCGCGCCTCGGCCTTCCCGGCCAACCGTCGAGTGGCGGGTGTCCCACCCCGGGTACTACACCCGGCGGTCGGTCTCGTCAGCTCTTATGGCGGCTCTGAGCCGGGAACCGCATGGACAGCGCCGTGAGCGAACTAGGACCTTATGTCCTCATATGTTACGACATATGAGAAAATTGAGAAAGAAAGGAGGGGCCTTATGGCGAAGCGGGGTCGCAGTAACCCATCTTCCCGGCTCCTCCCTGGTTGATCCTGCCAGTAGTTATATGCTTGTCTCAAAGCTTAAGCCATGCAAGTCTCAGTACGAGCTGACTTAAAGTGAAACCGCAAAAGGCTCAGTAAACCGGTCATAGTTTACCGGATATATGCCACTCACGTG
>JBBAGI010000173.1:30000-35000 GCA_037127475.1 Arma custos | reverse complement strand
TCTGGGCGTGAGCCCGCCTGGAGCCGCCGCCGGTGCAGATCTTGGTGGTAGTAGCAAATACTCCAGCGAGGCCCTGGAGGACTGATGTGGAGAAGGGTTTCTTGTGAACAGCTGTTGCACAAGAGTCAGTCGATCCTAAGCCCTAGGAGAAATCCGAAGAGAATGGTTGCCGTTATTGTTAAACATGTCGCATTCGGCGTACTGCGGTTGTAACATACCGCGGCTACGCCGTAGCGTGCTGTTGTGCAGGCACCGTTTGGGCGAAAGGGAATCCGGTTCCTATTCCGGAACCCGGCAGCGGAACCGCTCCAATTCGGGCCCTCACCAGAGGACTCGTCGGGGTGACCCGAAATGACCCGGAGAAGCCGTAGGGAGGTCCGGGGAGAGTTGTCTCTTCTCTATAAGCGTTCGAGTTCCCTGGAAGCCTCTAGGAGGGAGATAGGGTTTGGAACGCGAAGAGCACCGCACTTACGGCGGTGTCCGGATCTTCCCCTCGGACCTTGAAAATCCGGGCGAGGGCCACGGGGAACACCGCGCCGGCTCGTACCCATATCCGCAGCAGGTCTCCAAGGTGAATAGCCTCTAGTCGATAGAATAATGTAGGTAAGGGAAGTCGGCAAACCCGATCTGTAACTTCGGGATAAGGATTGGCTCTGAGGATCGTGGCGCGCCGGGCTTGGTCGGGAAGTGGAGCGGTGCCAACGTGCCGGGCCTGGGCGAGGTGAAAGGCGTTTCTACGCCCGGACCCTAGCTCGGTCCCGTGCCTTGGCCACCCACGGATCTTCCTTGCTGCGAGCCTCCGGCTGTCTAGTTGCCGCGCTTCCGCGCGGAGGACGGGCCGGCAGGCTCTTCGGCCGCCATAGAACGATCAACTTAGAACTGGCACGGACCAGGGGAATCCGACTGTCTAATTAAAACAAAGCATTGCGATGGCCCCAAGGGGTGATGACGCAATGTGATTTCTGCCCAGTGCTCTGAATGTCAACGTGAAGAAATTCAAGCAAGCGCGGGTAAACGGCGGGAGTAACTATGACTCTCTTAAGGTAGCCAAATGCCTCGTCATCTAATTAGTGACGCGCATGAATGGATTAACGAGATTCCCTCTGTCCCTACCTACTATCTAGCGAAACCACGGCCAAGGGAACGGGCTTGGAAGAATCAGCGGGGAAAGAAGACCCTGTTGAGCTTGACTCTAGTCTGGTACTGTAAGGAGACATGAGAGGTGTAGCATAAGTGGGAGGCGGTTTTCCGTCGACAGTGAAATACCACTACTTTCATAGTTTCCTTACTTACTTGGTTAGGCGGAGGGCGTCCTTCGGAGTGTCAACACTCCGACGTGACGGTATTCTCGCGCCAAGCGCCAAGGGTTGCCGGCGGCCGGCAGGACGTGGCGGGGCCCGTGTGTGGCCCGCCTTCGGGTGGTGCTGCCGCGTGCGTCGTCGCTACGGCCCATGTCAGTCTTCTCTCGGCCTTAGAAGGGAGAGGTTGTTCGTTGCTGCTCTGTTAATTCTGTCAGGTTGTATCTCTTTCTTAGATTGTGTGTGCTGGCTGGGAGTGTTCCCATTGGGTCCCTACTCCTTCCCCCACCACTTTTTTTGGGCCACGCCCACTTTTTTAATTAGTTGGGTGGCGATTCTCATCGGTGCGGACGCGTTTTTCAAACTGTCCGTACCTTTGATAATTTTCAATTTTTTTTTCTAAGTTTTTTTTTTTCATTTTTTTTTTTATGTTTGTTTTGCCATATATTTTTTTTTCAAATTTTTTTTTAACACCTTTTTCCTTTTTTGTTCCTTATGTTTTGAAACAGATGCACCCCTTTTTATTTTTTTTTCCCCATATTTTTTTGGAATTGGACTTAGAATAATTTTTATAATTTCCGACTTAGAGTTTTTTTTCTTCGGTCCGGACTTAGAATAGTTTCAATAGTTCCGGACTTAGAATAATTTGGACGAGCTCCGGACTTATAATTATTTCCGGACTTTTTTTTTTTTTTTTTTTTTTTTTTTTTTTCACCGTTTTATTCCTTCCTCCTTTCCTTTCCTTTTCCGGTATGGAATCGAGGAGTGGTAGGCCCAAGCCCCCGGGGTCCAAGGGTCCCTCGGGCTCTGTTTCTGACCCTGAGCGAGAGGCTGTAGAGGGTCCTGTGGAGGAGCTCCTCAGGAGATTCTCAGCGAGCCAGGGTAGTCTGGATTGCCCTGACTCCATTTTCGAGCTCCTGGAGGACTGCTCTATAATAAGGAGACAGGTTGTGGATCACCTATCGACCCACAGCCGTCTGTCGAAGTCCGACATGGGGGGCATCATGGCCCTCATGGACAAGTTCCCCAGCCTGTGCCTGACGATGATGGCGTCCATCATAAAGCTCCATAGGAAGAATGCTGAGTTGGAGACCGCTCTTATGAGCGTCAACATAGTAGCTTCCATGGAGGAGATAGCGAGGGACGTCAAGGACGTTAAGGCTTTGGTGGCGGAGAGACCTCAGGTCTCGGCACCTGCCCCCTCGGCACCGCCGGTCCCAAGGCCTCCATCTAAGTCCTTTAAGGACGCTCTTGTTGGGCCCCCGCCTCCTGCCGCAGATATAAGGGTGGTGGAGGTCAAGCCGGCGTCCGGTATCACCGGAATGGAGTCGGCTGACCTCGTTAAGGCTGCCCTTATGAAGGTCGTCAGCCCTGCTGAGCAGGGTTGGCAAGTTGTTGGGGTCAAGGCCCGTGGCAAGACCGTCAGGTTGAGCCTCGGGTCGGGTGAAGCAGCCAACAGGGTGCTCAATTCGAGCACCCTCCCCGCTGCTGGGTTGGTGGCGAGCCCCGTCGGGAAGCGGAAACCGAGGGTCTGCATATACGACGTGCCGAGGTCCGTGCCGTCGTCGCAGATCCTCGCTTATGTTAAGTCCCAGAACTTCCCGGCGGTTTCGGCGTTCAGTGGTTCTTCATGGGGTTCCATATCCCATGAGTTTGGAAAGAAGGACGCCCCTAGAAGGCACGTCGTTCTTCAGGTGACTCCGGCTGTGAGGGAGTTAGTGCTCCAAAAGGGCAAGATTTTTGTCGAATGGAGTTTCTGCCGGGTAAAGGATTATGTGGGCGTGACCAGGTGCTGGCGTTGTCAGGACTATGGTCATGTCCAGAAATACTGCCGGCGTCAGGAGGTATGCCTGCACTGCTCAGGTGAGGGCCATAAGAAGGCTGCCTGCCCGAATTCGGGTAGCTCGCCTAAGTGCCCTCCCTGCCGCTTTGCCGGACGTCCGAACGACCACTCCATCGATGCCCTGGCCGACTGTCCCTCCTACCAGAGGATGTTTAGGTTGACCGTGGACAGGACCGACTACCATGGCTGAGACTCTCGGCCCTGTGTGTCGGTTCTGTGGACGGTCGTTCACGACAGCTGGTGGGCTGGGTCTGCACCTCAAGCGGGCTCATCCTGTTGAGCGGAACGACCTGATAGGGGTTCCTGGGGTCAAACGCAGGTGGAATGACGAGGAGATTGCTCTGCTGGCTGCTGAAGAGCTCAAGTTGCGGGCAGCCGGGGTTACTGAGCAACTCAACCTTCGCCTTTCCCGGGCTTTTCCTGGTAGGTCTTACGACGCTATCAAGGGCGCTCGGGCGGGTGCTAGGTACCGTCAGATCCTGCGTGAGCTTTCCGACTCACCTATGGAGGTTTCTCCCCCTGATGTTCCTCCCGTCCCTTCTGGTGCGGGTGGTCTTTCTCCTGTGCGGGATGGTATACTCGACGCACTCCGAACGCTGTATGATGAGATTACCACGGGTCCAACCACGCTGTGTACTGACAGGCTCCTGGCGATCCTGGATCGGGCGATGGCCGGCCGATCGGTTGGTAGTTCCCTCAGCGAGTGGATTTCTATCCATCTCGCCTCGGGTGCTCCATCCGCTCCGTCTGGCCAAGCTTCGTCTGCTCCGTCTGTTTGCCCGGGGGCTAGAAGACAGCGTGGCGATGGTTCCCGACGTCGGTCATACGGCGAGCTACAGAGATTGTGGGCCCGAGACCGGCCCAGAGCTGCGAGGCGCGTCCTCGATCGTGAGGCTGACCCAGGTCGATTCTCGGTCGAGGAGCTGTACTCTTACTGGGCTCCGGTTCTCGAAGCACGCTCTGTGGAGTGGAGCGCAGAGAGGGTTTATGGATCTCGAGTTGGTGATTGCTCGGGTATATGGTCGCCTGTTTCCAAGTCGGAGTCTGTGTCGCTCTGTCCATCTGGGCGCTCGGCCGCTGGACTCGACAGGGTCGCTCCATCTCTTTGGAGGGGACTTCCCTGGAGGGTCAGAGCTGTCATCCTGGACCTTTTGCTCCTCGAGGGACGTGTTCCCAGAGACCTGCTGAGGGCCAGGGTGACCTTGATTCCGAAGGCTGCCGACGTTCGTGGGCCTGGCGATCTCAGACCCATCTCCGTATCATCGGTGGTGGTGCGGCACCTTCACCGTATTCTCGCGGCCAGGTTGGAGGGCAGGATTCCGCATGTTCCTGAGCAGAACGGATTCAGAGAGGGGTTCGACGGTGTGGCTGCCGGTGTCTTTACGCTGGACTCCGTCTTGCGCTGCGCATGGAAGAAAAGGAGGAGTCTATGCGCGGCGGTACTGGACGTGAGGAAGGCTTTCGATAGTGTCAGCCATGCTGCCGTTCACCGGATCCTCCGGGAGCGCGGGTTTCCTGTGGAGTTCTGCGATTATATTCGTGCCATATATGAGGACAGTGTGTCCCATATATGCCTCCATGGTGAAGTATCTAATGAAATGAAGCCTGGTCGTGGGGTTCGGCAGGGTGACCCGCTGTCCTCGATGTTGTTCAACCTTGTGATGGACCATGTTATCGGGGGGTTGCCAACGGTCATTGGTTTCCCGCTTTCAAGTAGTCGCCCCAGGATTAGAGCCTTGGCATATGCGGACGACCTGGTCCTCTTTGCCAGTACCTCTGAGGGACTTCAAGTCCTTATTGATTCGGCGGTCAGGGGTTTGGGCGAGTGTGGCTTGTCTGTTAACCCAGAGAAGTCCCTT
>JBBAGI010000173.1:20000-22500 GCA_037127475.1 Arma custos | reverse complement strand
GGGGGGGTTCGCATGCACCGTTAGACTCGCGGGCAAGCTATAATTTTAGTCGGGAGATGAGGCACCAACTCCCGGCAAACGCGACCCCGTCCCGTGAGGGTCGGTATGGGGGGGTTCGCATGCACCGTTAGACTCGCGGGCAAGCTATAATTTTAGTCGGGAGATGAGGCACCAACTCCCGGCAAACGCGACCCCGTCCCGTGAGGGTCGGTATGGGGGGGTTCGCATGCACCGTTAGACTCGCGGGCAAGCTATAATTTTAGTCGGGAGATGAGGCACCAACTCCCGGCAAACGCGACCCCGTCCCGTGAGGGTCGGTATGGGGGGGTTCGCATGCACCGTTAGACTCGCGGGCAAGCTATAATTTTAGTCGGGAGATGAGGCACCAACTCCCGGCAAACGCGACCCCGTCCCGTGAGGGTCCGTATGGGGGGGTTCGCATGCACCGTTAGACTCGCGGGCAAGCTATAATTTTAGTCGGGAGATGAGGCACCAACTCCCGGCAAACGCGACCCCGTCCCGTGAGGGTCGGTATGGGAGGGTTCGCATGCACCGTTAGACTCGCGGGCAAGCTATAATTTTAGTCGGGAGATGAGGCACCAACTCCCGACAAACGCGACCCCGTCCCGTGAGGGTCGGTATGGGGGGGTTCGCATGCACCGTTAGACTCGCGGGCAAGCTATAATTTTAGTCGGGAGATGAGGCACCAACTCCCGACAAACGCGACCCCGTCCCGTGAGGGTCGGTATGGGGGGGTTCGCATGCACCGTTAGACTCGCGGGCAAGCTATAATTTTAGTCGGGAGATGAGGCACCAACTCCCGGCAAACGCGACCCCGTCCCGTGAGGGTCGGTATGGGGGGGTTCGCATGCACCGTTAGACTCGCGGGCAAGCTATAATTTTAGACGGGAGATGAGGCACCAACTCCCGGCAAACGCGACCCCGTCCCGTGAGGGTCGGTATGGGGGGGTTCGCATGCACCGTTAGACTCGCGGGCAAGCTATAATTTTAGTCGGGAGATGAGGCACCAACTCCCGACAAACGCGACCCCGTCCCGTGAGGGTCGGTATGGGGGGGTTCGCATGCACCGTTAGACTCGCGGGCAAGCTATAATTTTAGTCGGGAGATGAGGCACCAACTCCCGACAAACGCGACCCCGTCCCGTGAGGGTCGGTATGGGGGGGTTCGCATGCACCGTTAGACTCGCGGGCAAGCTATAATTTTAGTCGGGAGATGAGGCACCAACTCCCGGCAAACGCGACCCCGTCCCGTGAGGGTCGGTATGGGGGGGTTCGCATGCACCGTTAGACTCGCGGGCAAGCTATAATTTTAGTCGGGAGATGAGGCACCAACTCCCGGCAAACGCGACCCCGTCCCGTGAGGGTCGGTATGGGGGGGTTCGCATGCACCGTTAGACTCGCGGGCAAGCTATAATTTTAGTCGGGAGATGAGGCACCAACTCCCGACAAACGCGACCCCGTCCCGTGAGGGTCGGTATGGGGGGGTTCGCATGCACCGTTAGACTCGCGGGCAAGCTATAATTTTAGTCGGGAGATGAGGCACCAACTCCCGGCAAACGCGACCCCGTCCCGTGAGGGTCGGTATGGGGGGGTTCGCATGCACCGTTAGACTCGCGGGCAAGCTATAATTTTAGTCGGGAGATGAGGCACCAACTCCCGACAAACGCGACCCCGTCCCGTGAGGGTCGGTATAAGGGGGTTCGCATGCACCGTTAGACTCGCGGGCAAGCTATAATTTTAGTCGGGAGATGAGGCACCAACTCCCGACAAACGCGACCCCGTCCCGTGAGGGTCGGTATGGGGGGGTTCGCATGCACCGTTAGACTCGCGGGCAAGCTATAATTTTAGTCGGGAGATGAGGCACCAACTCCCGGCAAACGCGACCCCGTCCCGTGAGGGTCGGTATGGGGGGGTTCGCATGCACCGTTAGACTCGCGGGCAAGCTATAATTTTAGTCGGGAGATGAGGCACCAACTCCCGACAAACGCGACCCCGTCCCGTGAGGGTCGGTATGGGGGGGTTCGCATGCACCGTTAGACTCGCGGGCAAGCTATAATTTTAGTCGGGAGATGAGGCACCAACTCCCGGCAAACGCGACCCCGTCCCGTGAGGGTCGGTATGGGGGGGTTCGCATGCACCGTTAGACTCGCGGGCAAGCTATAATTTTAGTCGGGAGATGAGGCACCAACTCCCGACAAACGCGACCCCGTCCCGTGAGGGTCGGTATGGGGGGGTTCGCATGCACCGTTAGACTCGCGGGCAAGCTATAATTTTAGTCGGGAGATGAGGCACCAACTCCCGGCAAACGCGACCCCGTCCCGTGAGGGTCGGTATGGGGGGGTTCGCATGCACCGTTAGACTCGCGGGCAAGCTATAATTTTAGTCGGGAGATGAGGCACCAACTCCCGGCAAACGCGACCCCGTCCCGTGAGGGTCGGTATGGGGGGGTTCGCATGCACCGTTAGACTCGCGGGCAAGCT
>JBBAGI010000173.1:0-10000 GCA_037127475.1 Arma custos | reverse complement strand
TCGGGCGAGGTACCCCTCACCTCGAGACTGTTGAATTGACAAGTCCGTAGGAGGGGTTCGCTTGCACCGTTTTCGGGCGAGGTACCCCTCACCTCGAGACTGTTAAATTGACAAGTCCGTAGGAGGGGTTCGCTTGCACCGTTTTCGGGCGAGGTACCCCTCACCTCGAGACTTAAAATTGACAAGTCCGTAGGAGGGGTTCGCTTGCACCGTTTTCGGGCGAGGTACCCCTCACCTCGAGACTTAAAATTGACAAGTCCGTAGGAGGGGTTCGCTTGCACCGTTTTCGGGCGAGGTACCCCTCACCTCGAGACTTAAAATTGACAAGTCCGTAGGAGGGGTTCGCTTGCACCGTTTTCGGGCGAGGTACCCCTCACCTCGAGACTGTTAAATTGACAAGTCCGTAGGAGGGGTTCGCTTGCACCGTTTTCGGGCGAGGTACCCCTCACCTCGAGACTTAAAATTAACAAGTCCGTAGGAGGGGTTCGCTGGCACCGTTTGCGGGCGTGGTACCCCTCACCTCGAGACTGTTAAAATTAACAAGTCCGTAGGAGGGGTTCGCTTGCCTAGGGGAATTCGCCTCAGTATAACCGGGAGGCGTAGACCCCACATTCCCTAGTATATATGTGTGTATGTACATCTATATTATAAACATATTTCTCAAACACACATATATTGGCTAGATGTATATGTATGCGTGTAAATATGTATATGTATATTTTTTTTTATTTTTTCACTCTGCCCAGCGCTCTGAATATATATTTCTCAGACACGCGCGCGCACACACACACACACACACACACAAACACACATATATATGGGCTATATACATGTATATTTATATGTGTAAATCTAAATACAAATTTTTTTTTTTCTTCTCACTCTGCCCAGAGCTCTAAATGTCAAAGTGAAGAAATTCAAGCAAGCGCGGGTAAACGGCGGGAGTAACTAAGCCTCTCTCAAGGTTGTCACATGCCTCCCAAACAAATTGGAGAGGCCCCTGAATGTATTGGCGAGATTCCCTCTGTCCCTATTGAAATTCGTACGATTACCCGGTTCTATGGCCGGGCCTAGGGGAATTCGCCGCGAGTCAACCGGGAGGCGTATACCCAATATTCAATCGTATATATGTATGCATATATGTATTTACATATTTCTAATGTCATAAACGCGTGGGATATATATACGTATACATTTTTTTCTTATATCTTTTTTTTTTTTTCTTTTTTAAACCCCGTCCCGTGAGGGTCGGTATGGGGGGGTTCGCATGCACCGTTAGACTCGCGGGCAAGCTATAATTTTAGTCGGGAGATGAGGCACCAACTCCCGACAAACGCGACCCCGTCCCGTGAGGGTCGGTATGGGGGGGTTCGCATGCACCGTTAGACTCGCGGGCAAGCTATAATTTTAGTCGGGAGATGAGGCACCAACTCCCGGCAAACGCGACCCCGTCCCGTGAGGGTCGGTATGGGGGGGTTCGCATGCACCGTTAGACTCGCGGGCAAGCTATAATTTTAGTCGGGAGATGAGGAACCAACTCCCGACAAACGCGACCCCGTCCCGTGAGGGTCGGTATGGGGGGGTTCGCATGCACCGTTAGACTCGCGGGCAAGCTATAATTTTAGTCGGGAGATGAGGCACCAACTCCCGACAAACGCGACCCCGTCCCGTGAGGGTCGGTATGGGGGGGTTCGCATGCACCGTTAGACTCGCGGGCAAGCTATAATTTTAGTCGGGAGATGAGGCACCAACTCCCGACAAACGCGACCCCGTCCCGTGAGGGTCGGTATAAGGGGGTTCGCATGCACCGTTAGACTCGCGGGCAAGCTATAATTTTAGTCGGGAGATGAGGCACCAACTCCCGACAAACGCGACCCCGTCCCGTGAGGGTCGGTATGGGGGGGTTCGCATGCACCGTTAGACTCGCGGGCAAGCTATAATTTTAGTCGGGAGATGAGGCACCAACTCCCGGCAAACGCGACCCCGTCCCGTGAGGGTCGGTATGGGGGGGTTCGCATGCACCGTTAGACTCGCGGGCAAGCTATAATTTTAGTCGGGAGATGAGGCACCAACTCCCGGCAAACGCGACCCCGTCCCGTGAGGGTCGGTATGGGGGGGTTCGCATGCACCGTTAGACTCGCGGGCAAGCTATAATTTTAGTCGGGAGATGAGGCACCAACTCCCGGCAAACGCGACCCCGTCCCGTGAGGGTCGGTATGGGGGGGTTCGCATGCACCGTTAGACTCGCGGGCAAGCTATAATTTTAGTCGGGAGATGAGGCACCAACTCCCGACAAACGCGACCCCGTCCCGTGAGGGTCGGTATGGGGGGGTTCGCATGCACCGTTAGACTCGCGGGCAAGCTATAATTTTAGTCGGGAGATGAGGCACCAACTCCCGGCAAACGCGACCCCGTCCCGTGAGGGTCGGTATGGGGGGGTTCGCATGCACCGTTAGACTCGCGGGCAAGCTATAATTTTAGTCGGGAGATGAGGCACCAACTCCCGACAAACGCGACCCCGTCCCGTGAGGGTCGGTATGGGGGGGTTCGCATGCACCGTTAGACTCGCGGGCAAGCTATAATTTTAGTCGGGAGATGAGGCACCAACTCCCGGCAAACGCGACCCCGTCCCGTGAGGGTCGGTATGGGGGGGTTCGCATGCACCGTTAGACTCGCGGGCAAGCTATAATTTTAGTCGGGAGATGAGGCACCAACTCCCGACAAACGCGACCCCGTCCCGTGAGGGTCGGTATGGGGGGGTTCGCATGCACCGTTAGACTCGCGGGCAAGCTATAATTTTAGTCGGGAGATGAGGCACCAACTCCCGGCAAACGCGACCCCGTCCCGTGAGGGTCGGTATGGGGGGGTTCGCATGCACCGTTAGACTCGCGGGCAAGCTATAATTTTAGTCGGGAGATGAGGCACCAACTCCCGACAAACGCGACCCCGTCCCGTGAGGGTCGGTATGGGGGGGTTCGCATGCACCGTTAGACTCGCGGGCAAGCTATAATTTTAGTCGGGAGATGAGGCACCAACTCCCGGCAAACGCGACCCCGTCCCGTGAGGGTCGGTATGGGGGGGTTCGCATGCACCGTTAGACTCGCGGGCAAGCTATAATTTTAGTCGGGAGATGAGGCACCAACTCCCGACAAACGCGACCCCGTCCCGTGAGGGTCGGTATGGGGGGGTTCGCATGCACCGTTAGACTCGCGGGCAAGCTATAATTTTAGTCGGGAGATGAGGCACCAACTCCCGGCAAACGCGACCCCGTCCCGTGAGGGTCGGTATGGGGGGGTTCGCATGCACCGTTAGACTCGCGGGCAAGCTATAATTTTAGTCGGGAGATGAGGCACCAACTCCCGGCAAACGCGACCCCGTCCCGTGAGGGTCGGTATGGGGGGGTTCGCATGCACCGTTAGACTCGCGGGCAAGCTATAATTTTAGTCGGGAGATGAGGCACCAACTCCCGACAAACGCGACCCCGTCCCGTGAGGGTCGGTATGGGGGGGTTCGCATGCACCGTTAGACTCGCGGGCAAGCTATAATTTTAGTCGGGAGATGAGGCACCAACTCCCGGCAAACGCGACCCCGTCCCGTGAGGGTCGGTATGGGGGGGTTCGCATGCACCGTTAGACTCGCGGGCAAGCTATAATTTTAGTCGGGAGATGAGGCACCAACTCCCGGCAAACGCGACCCCGTACCGTGAGGGTCGGTATGGGGGGGTTCGCATGCACCGTTAGACTCGCGGGCAAGCTATAATTTTAGTCGGGAGATGAGGCACCAACTCCCGACAAACGCGACCCCGTCCCGTGAGGGTCGGTATGGGGGGGTTCGCATGCACCGTTAGACTCGCGGGCAAGCTATAATTTTAGTCGGGAGATGAGGCACCAACTCCCGGCAAACGCGACCCCGTCCCGTGAGGGTCGGTATGGGGGGGTTCGCATGCACCGTTAGACTCGCGGGCAAGCTATAATTTTAGTCGGGAGATGAGGCACCAACTCCCGACAAACGCGACCCCGTCCCGTAAGGGTCGGTATAAGGGGGTTCGCATGCACCGTTAGACTCGCGGGCAAGCTATAATTTTAGTCGGGAGATGAGGCACCAACTCCCGACAAACGCGACCCCGTCCCGTGAGGGTCGGTATGGGGGGGTTCGCATGCACCGTTAGACTCGCGGGCAAGCTATAATTTTAGTCGGGAGATGAGGCACCAACTCCCGGCAAACGCGACCCCGTCCCGTGAGGGTCGGTATGGGGGGGGTTCGCATGCACCGTTAGACTCGCGGGCAAGCTATAATTTTAGTCGGGAGATGAGGCACCAACTCCCGACAAACGCGACCCCGTCCCGTGAGGGTCGGTATGGGGGGGTTCGCATGCACCGTTAGACTCGCGGGCAAGCTATAATTTTAGTCGGGAGATGAGGCACCAACTCCCGGCAAACGCGACCCCGTCCCGTGAGGGTCGGTATGGGGGGGTTCGCATGCACCGTTAGACTCGCGGGCAAGCTATAATTTTAGTCGGGAGATGAGGCACCAACTCCCGACAAACGCGACCCCGTCCCGTGAGGGTCGGTATAAGGGGGGTTCGCATGCACCGTTAGACTCGCGGGCAAGCTATAATTTTAGTCGGGAGATGAGGCACCAACTCCCGACAAACGCGACCCCGTCCCGTGAGGGTCGGTATGGGGGGGTTCGCATGCACCGTTAGACTCGCGGGCAAGCTATAATTTTAGTCGGGAGATGAGGCACCAACTCCCGGCAAACGCGACCCCGTCCCGTGAGGGTCGGTATGGGGGGGTTCGCATGCACCGTTAGACTCGCGGGCAAGCTATAATTTTAGTCGGGAGATGAGGCACCAACTCCCGACAAACGCGACCCCGTCCCGTGAGGGTCGGTATGGGGGGGTTCGCATGCACCGTTAGACTCGCGGGCAAGCTATAATTTTAGTCGGGAGATGAGGCACCAACTCCCGGCAAACGCGACCCCGTCCCGTGAGGGTCGGTATGGGGGGGTTCGCATGCACCGTTAGACTCGCGGGCAAGCTATAATTTTAGTCGGGAGATGAGGCACCAACTCCCGGCAAACGCGACCCCGTCCCGTGAGGGTCGGTATGGGGGGGTTCGCATGCACCGTTAGACTCGCGGGCAAGCTATAATTTTAGTCGGGAGATGAGGCACCAACTCCCGGCAAACGCGACCCCGTCCCGTGAGGGTCGGTATGGGGGGGTTCGCATGCACCGTTAGACTCGCGGGCAAGCTATAATTTTAGTCGGGAGATGAGGCACCAACTCCCGACAAACGCGACCCCGTCCCGTGAGGGTCGGTATGGGGGGGTTCGCATGCACCGTTAGACTCGCGGGCAAGCTATAATTTTAGTCGGGAGATGAGGCACCAACTCCCGGCAAACGCGACCCCGTCCCGTGAGGGTCGGTATGGGGGGGTTCGCATGCACCGTTAGACTCGCGGGCAAGCTATAATTTTAGTCGGGAGATGAGGCACCAACTCCCGGCAAACGCGACCCCGTCCCGTGAGGGTCGGTATGGGGGGGTTCGCATGCACCGTTAGACTCGCGGGCAAGCTATAATTTTAGTCGGGAGATGAGGCACCAACTCCCGACAAACGCGACCCCGTCCCGTGAGGGTCGGTATGGGGGGGTTCGCATGCACCGTTAGACTCGCGGGCAAGCTATAATTTTAGTCGGGAGATGAGGCACCAACTCCCGGCAAACGCGACCCCGTCCCGTGAGGGTCGGTATGGGGGGGTTCGCATGCACCGTTAGACTCGCGGGCAAGCTATAATTTTAGTCGGGAGATGAGGCACCAACTCCCGGCAAACGCGACCCCGTCCCGTGAGGGTCGGTATGGGGGGGTTCGCATGCACCGTTAGACTCGCGGGCAAGCTATAATTTTAGTCGGGAGATGAGGCACCAACTCCCGGCAAACGCGACCCCGTCCCGTGAGGGTCGGTATGGGGGGGTTCGCATGCACCGTTAGACTCGCGGGCAAGCTATAATTTTAGTCGGGAGATGAGGCACCAACTCCCGGCAAACGCGACCCCGTCCCGTGAGGGTCGGTATGGGGGGGTTCGCATGCACCGTTAGACTCGCGGGCAAGCTATAATTTTAGTCGGGAGATGAGGCACCAACTCCCGACAAACGCGACCCCGTCCCGTGAGGGTCGGTATGGGGGGGTTCGCATGCACCGTTAGACTCGCGGGCAAGCTATAATTTTAGTCGGGAGATGAGGCACCAACTCCCGGCAAACGCGACCCCGTCCCGTGAGGGTCGGTATGGGGGGGTTCGCATGCACCGTTAGACTCGCGGGCAAGCTATAATTTTAGTCGGGAGATGAGGCACCAACTCCCGACAAACGCGACCCCGTCCCGTGAGGGTCGGTATGGGGGGGTTCGCATGCACCGTTAGACTCGCGGGCAAGCTATAATTTTAGTCGGGAGATGAGGCACCAACTCCCGGCAAACGCGACCCCGTCCCGTGAGGGTCGGTATGGGGGGGTTCGCATGCACCGTTAGACTCGCGGGCAAGCTATAATTTTAGTCGGGAGATGAGGCACCAACTCCCGACAAACGCGACCCCGTCCCGTGAGGGTCGGTATGGGGGGGTTCGCATGCACCGTTAGACTCGCGGGCAAGCTATAATTTTAGTCGGGAGATGAGGCACCAACTCCCGGCAAACGCGACCCCGTCCCGTGAGGGTCGGTATGGGGGGGTTCGCATGCACCGTTAGACTCGCGGGCAAGCTATAATTTTAGTCGGGAGATGAGGCACCAACTCCCGACAAACGCGACCCCGTCCCGTGAGGGTCGGTATGGGGGGGTTCGCATGCACCGTTAGACTCGCGGGCAAGCTATAATTTTAGTCGGGAGATGAGGCACCAACTCCCGGCAAACGCGACCCCGTCCCGTGAGGGTCGGTATGGGGGGGTTCGCATGCACCGTTAGACTCGCGGGCAAGCTATAATTTTAGTCGGGAGATGAGGCACCAACTCCCGACAAACGCGACCCCGTCCCGTGAGGGTCGGTATGGGGGGGTTCGCATGCACCGTTAGACTCGCGGGCAAGCTATAATTTTAGTCGGGAGATGAGGCACCAACTCCCGACAAACGCGACCCCGTCCCGTGAGGGTCGGTATGGGGGGGTTCGCATGCACCGTTAGACTCGCGGGCAAGCTATAATTTTAGTCGGGAGATGAGGCACCAACTCCCGGCAAACGCGACCCCGTCCCGTGAGGGTCGGTATGGGGGGGTTCGCATGCACCGTTAGACTCGCGGGCAAGCTATAATTTTAGTCGGGAGATGAGGCACCAACTCCCGACAAACGCGACCCCGTCCCGTGAGGGTCGGTATGGGGGGGTTCGCATGCACCGTTAGACTCGCGGGCAAGCTATAATTTTAGTCGGGAGATGAGGCACCAACTCCCGACAAACGCGACCCCGTCCCGTGAGGGTCGGTATGGGGGGGTTCGCATGCACCGTTAGACTCGCGGGCAAGCTATAATTTTAGTCGGGAGATGAGGCACCAACTCCCGGCAAACGCGACCCCGTCCCGTGAGGGTCGGTATGGGGGGGTTCGCATGCACCGTTAGACTCGCGGGCAAGCTATAATTTTAGTCGGGAGATGAGGCACCAACTCCCGGCAAACGCGACCCCGTCCCGTGAGGGTCGGTATGGGGGGGTTCGCATGCACCGTTAGACTCGCGGGCAAGCTATAATTTTAGTCGGGAGATGAGGCACCAACTCCCGACAAACGCGACCCCGTCCCGTGAGGGTCGGTATGGGGGGGTTCGCATGCACCGTTAGACTCGCGGGCAAGCTATAATTTTAGTCGGGAGATGAGGCACCAACTCCCGGCAAACGCGACCCCGTCCCGTGAGGGTCGGTATGGGGGGGTTCGCATGCACCGTTAGACTCGCGGGCAAGCTATAATTTTAGTCGGGAGATGAGGCACCAACTCCCGGCAAACGCGACCCCGTCCCGTGAGGGTCGGTATGGGGGGGTTCGCATGCACCGTTAGACTCGCGGGCAAGCTATAATTTTAGTCGGGAGATGAGGCACCAACTCCCGGCAAACGCGACCCCGTCCCGTGAGGGTCGGTATGGGGGGGTTCGCATGCACCGTTAGACTCGCGGGCAAGCTATAATTTTAGTCGGGAGATGAGGCACCAACTCCCGACAAACGCGACCCCGTCCCGTGAGGGTCGGTATGGGGGGGTTCGCATGCACCGTTAGACTCGCGGGCAAGCTATAATTTTAGTCGGGAGATGAGGCACCAACTCCCGGCAAACGCGACCCCGTCCCGTGAGGGTCGGTATGGGGGGGGTTCGCATGCACCGTTAGACTCGCGGGCAAGCTATAATTTTAGTCGGGAGATGAGGCACCAACTCCCGACAAACGCGACCCCGTCCCGTGAGGGTCGGTATGGGGGGGTTCGCATGCACCGTTAGACTCGCGGGCAAGCTATAATTTTAGTCGGGAGATGAGGCACCAACTCCCGACAAACGCGACCCCGTCCCGTGAGGGTCGGTATGGGGGGGTTCGCATGCACCGTTAGACTCGCGGGCAAGCTATAATTTTAGTCGGGAGATGAGGCACCAACTCCCGACAAACGCGACCCCGTCCCGTGAGGGTCGGTATGGGGGGGTTCGCATGCACCGTTAGACTCGCGGGCAAGCTATAATTTTAGTCGGGAGATGAGGCACCAACTCCCGGCAAACGCGACCCCGTCCCGTGAGGGTCGGTATGGGGGGGTTCGCATGCACCGTTAGACTCGCGGGCAAGCTATAATTTTAGTCGGGAGATGAGGCACCAACTCCCGACAAACGCGACCCCGTCCCGTGAGGGTTGGTATGGGGGGGTTCGCATGCACCGTTAGACTCGCGGGCAAGCTATAATTTTAGTCGGGAGATGAGGCACCAACTCCCGACAAACGCGACCCCGTCCCGTGAGGGTCGGTATGGGGGGGTTCGCATGCACCGTTAGACTCGCGGGCAAGCTATAATTTTAGTCGGGAGATGAGGCACCAACTCCCGGCAAACGCGACCCCGTCCCGTGAGGGTCGGTATGGGGGGGTTCGCATGCACCGTTAGACTCGCGGGCAAGCTATAATTTTAGTCGGGAGATGAGGCACCAACTCCCGACAAACGCGACCCCGTCCCGTGAGGGTCGGTATGGGGGGGTTCGCATGCACCGTTAGACTCGCGGGCAAGCTATAATTTTAGTCGGGAGATGAGGCACCAACTCCCGGCAAACGCGACCCCGTCCCGTGAGGGTCGGTATGGGGGGGTTCGCATGCACCGTTAGACTCGCGGGCAAGCTATAATTTTAGTCGGGAGATGAGGCACCAACTCCCGACAAACGCGACCCCGTCCCGTGAGGGTCGGTATGGGGGGGTTCGCATGCACCGTTAGACTCGCGGGCAAGCTATAATTTTAGTCGGGAGATGAGGCACCAACTCCCGGCAAACGCGACCCCGTCCCGTGAGGGTCGGTATGGGGGGGTTCGCATGCACCGTTAGACTCGCGGGCAAGCTATAATTTTAGTCGGGAGATGAGGCACCAACTCCCGACAAACGCGACCCCGTCCCGTGAGGGTCGGTATGGGGGGGTTCGCATGCACCGTTAGACTCGCGGGCAAGCTATAATTTTAGTCGGGAGATGAGGCACCAACTCCCGGCAAACGCGACCCCGTCCCGTGAGGGTCGGTATGGGGGGGTTCGCATGCACCGTTAGACTCGCGGGCAAGCTATAATTTTAGTCGGGAGATGAGGCACCAACTCCCGACAAACGCGACCCCGTCCCGTGAGGGTCGGTATGGGGGGGTTCGCATGCACCGTTAGACTCGCGGGCAAGCTATAATTTTAGTCGGGAGATGAGGCACCAACTCCCGGCAAACGCGACCCCGTCCCGTGAGGGTCGGTATGGGGGGGTTCGCATGCACCGTTAGACTCGCGGGCAAGCTATAATTTTAGTCGGGAGATGAGGCACCAACTCCCGA